>CAIGQZ010001680.1:762658-790601 GCA_903798205.1 Danio tinwini | reverse complement strand
GATAGATAGATAGATAGATAGATAGATAGATAGATAGATAGATAGATGTTTTCAAGTGCTGGGTTGCAGCTGGAAGGGCATTTGCTGCATAAAACATATACCGCAATAGTTGATGGTTCATTCTGCTGTGGTGACCCCTTGATAAATAAGGGACTAAGCTGAAGGAAAATGAATGAATTTGATAAGAGCTCAATGCAGTGGAGGTGAAGCTAGATCTCTGCAATGCTTTAACAAGAATGGTCTATTTATACAGCGTACTGATTTAAACATAGAATTGTCCCATATTGGGCATTTAACATTTTATCTTAGAATGTTTTTTTCATGAACATCTTTTCATATAATCAATAAGTCAATCACTCAATCAATCAACCAATGTGTTTCTTTAGCACCATACCTCAGAGGTCTGAATTTGAATGAAATGTTACAAAATTTAAATGGCTTATGAATAAAATTATTAATTGTCATGTTCATGAATTCATTGGATCATTGCTGGAATGTTGATTCCAATTAGGGCTGTGCAATATGGGGAAAATATCTAATTGTGATTTTTTATTTATTTATTTTTTTAAACAGATTTTGTGATTTCGATTTGTTTGCAATTAAATTTTGTAGTCAAGCTTCAGCTCAATATTCTGTATGATAGCTTCTTACTGCTAAAATGCAGTGAGTGTTAGTTAAAAAATTAGATATATAGATTATATCTATATAAAAATATAAATATTAACTAACTCCAACTTTTATTTAAATTTGTTTAGAAATATTCAGAAATTAAACGCTAATTTTTCCTCGAGAGCAAACAGTAGTGAGTTATGGCATTAGTTACCTCCTGATGCCTTCGCGATGTTTTATCATATGGTGTAACAGTTGCAAACAACTCTGAAAATGTACTTAGCTGTTGCTAGCTATTATATTGAGTGTCACTAGCAATACTTTTATTTGACTTTTTCGCCAGACACTCATATACCTGCCTGTGATGCTTTTTTGAGTGCAGGTTGTTGTATTTCCTCGTGCTGCATGTGGCAACAATTCTGAGACAGCTCTAACAAATTACCTGTTTTTCTTCAGTGTCTGTGACTTTGAAACCAAATTATTCCCATGTTACTGACGTGCTGTTTTTCTTTGATATGAATTTGTCTTTTTATGCTTCTGAAGCAGCAGACGCCATCACCCCACTTGTTTGCGCTTTCCTGTTTGTTTGTTTTTTTTATTGTGGTCATTCCTCATAGTTTAGTTACGCAGTTCTGATTGGGCAGAACAAAAGTGTGCTCGCTCAATTGCTAGTAAGACGGCAGTCATGCATTTGCTCTGGGTGGAGGAAATGATGTAATACATTTCATATCGCATCCTGTTGTGATTAGCTATTCTCAACGTTTCAAATTGTGATTGCGATTTCGATTAATCACATATAACCATAACCATGTGTAAATTTTCTTTGAAAATTGGTTAGAGTTATAACTCCTAGACTGTTTATCCAATATCACCAAGTTTGATTTATTTAGACTGACAGATTCTCATAAATAGATTTCATATCAGATAGAAAGGTTTTCATTGAACCCCAATAGTTAAGTTGGCTAGATGCCAATCTGCATTTTTGTATGGATCTCCACAAAGCTTTGACATATTGACTGAATACTTCATGTAAGTCATTGTCATTTCACTCACCACACCACATCAATTTGGTAACGGCTTCACTTATTTGTCAAAAGCAGCAAACCAGTAAATCACATTAGAAGTGATTGTATCTATGATTTTTCTGCCATTTTGACTAAAATCATTTTGAAATGTCTTCAGTTTCTCATTGCACCTCATTCTGCCTTCATTACACTTGGTGCCTTAACTTCTGCGTGCACTCATATTAACAGCTGTGATTAATTTCTGTAAATACAAATGTAATTACATTGACCTTTACCTACTCCTTACACCTACTCATACTTAACCTGTCCCATATCCAACCAAAATAGCAACAATGGCATTTTGCAATGCAGCATGTGAGAACACAATGAGCACACTTACTCGATTGTGATGTACAGTTAAAAACACTCTCATTTTTGTTATTTAGGTATAGGCCTTGATTTTTCACCTCAGTGATGGGTAGCATTTGTGGTTGAACAAAGCAGGGTGGAGCGTCTTTGTCTCCTGTGCTGATGATATAGTGAGCTGGAGGCTCAGAGTAGAATGATATGAAGCCAACCCTCTGTCCTCTGGGTGACATTCAAAGGCTCCATAAATCCTGCTCTTTATGGGGCCAGTTTGCCATAAATCCCACAACCTAATTGGAGATGTAATGAATTACCATAATTAGTCATAGGCGGTTTTACATTAAACGGGAGGTGTGTGTGCCGCAGGGAGCAGTCCATCATGGGGGACGGAAATCTGTGTTCGTGGACAGCAGAGATTTTGCTGGAAGTTTCCCCAGCTGTCTAATCAGAGATCAGGCGTGTTGTGTCCTGCTGTCTGATTTCAAGCTTCAAACCCAAAAGGGTGATTAAATCATAAATTGGTTGTTTTTATTTATATCTACATCCTCTGAGAGATTCCTGGATCGTATTTTGGAAGACTAAAATTATTTAGACGAACTAGTAAATTGCTAGTAATCATTGCACAGTAAAATGTTGGGTTAAACTTGACATTTTTTTAAGAAGGATTTCTGAAAAAGTCATTTTTACAACAATATATGTGTGTGTGTGTGTGTGTGTGTGTATATATATATTATATATATATATATATATATATATGTATATATTATTATTATTAATATAATTATTAGTTTTTTTCCCATTGTGCATTTTGCAAACATCCTAAACAGTGGAGCAATCGTGCCAACTTTTCCCCTTTCAGCAAAATTTATCTGATGAAAGAGCTACCGTGCTGGCCATCATCGAGGGGCGTTTTGCTAAATATTACCATTTGATTTTATAGGCTAATAAATGATTTGGTTAATGGATGTGCACTCTTTCACTGCTCTTCTTCGGACAGCTGCATATCCTTTATTACAGTTTGTTGGAAAAATATAGGTTTCATAAGTAAATGCCACAAAACAATTAATCTGAAGCGCATTAAATTCTAGTAATGATGCTAAAACGCTAATAATTAAAATGGGCAACTGAAAAAGAAGTTTGATGAGTCAAAAAAAAAAAAAGTGCAGAGGGTGCAAAGTGGAGAGCAGGTGCCCTTCTGGCTTTACTGCTCAATTTGGTAATGATGCCGTTTATATGAGCTAACATTGTAAAAGAAAATGACCACTCACAGATGGATTATGTCATTATTTGTGTGGAACACATCTGCAGAACATGGTCCGGGTTTAGGGGAGACTATATTGAATAAGTTTTATGTATGTGTGTGAATGAAAGTTAACATTGATAAAGATATTACAGTTTTATTTACAATCTCTCTTAATAAAAAAATGCAGTACATTTTAGTACACTTTAGTATACTTTCCCTTTAGTACACAAAAACAATAGTTGTTTACAGAAGTAATATTCTTTAAAGGGCACCAATGATGAAAATCTATTTTTGTAAGCTGTTTGGACAGAACTGTGTGTATGTATATTGTGCCTACAGTCATATTGGAGTGATATAAACCCAAAAAAGTGTGTTTTTTTTATTTACTGACGTTAAAATAGTACTCAAATCCCAGTGATTTTTGAGACCCACCACAACGTTACATAGGAGTACGGTTTTCCCCCATTCACCGAATTGATTGACAGGTGGCATGACTCTATAATAACATGTATACACATGTCGACAGAACATTTTTTGCAAAGAAACTGGTATTAAACATGTTACAACTCTCTGCTATTTTAACGATCTAGACGCAAAGTGTAAAGCATTTGCTATTTTAAGGACGGAAAAATACGGTTTGCGCCATGTCACATGGTCTAACAGGGTTGTGTTTATTCTCTTAATGAGTTATGGGTGTGTTTCGGCCTTTACTTTATATTTCTTTTTCTCTTTCTCTCTTTCGTGAATAAGGAAACGGTGTTGTACGCACTCCGCTGAAGACATCCATTAGCCTACATAGTTAATTTCGTTTGTTAACTGCAAAGATTTGTTTCAGAACTATTTCTAAATTCAGTTCTAATTTCCAGCAAACAAATAAATGAGCAATAATAACGAAATGTGGTCAAAAACACATATATATCTAAACACATGTCCTATGCCCCATATGGTCCAAAACCTGACAAGTGGACAAATCTAAGCTTGTTTTTTAATAAAACAAATACAAATTTGCATAAATTAATATTTCAGCTAATAATAATAACATTATACAAAAGCAAGTTGTCATGAATAAACTGACAAGACCCTCGAGATGAAGCCATGGAGGCAGTGGTATTTATGTTTATGTTATTTTATTCCTTTAATTCTTTTTCATTTGTAAAGGTATTTGCGTATTGCTGTACATCCTGCGTGTTTTAAGCAAAGTGTAAGCGAGGCGCACAACTAACGCGCTCTGTGCTGCTTTCAGCTGGTCTATTGCACAGTATATTTTAGTTCCTGAAAATAGCAATGCGCCAACAGCGCCTTAATACACCTCTTTTCTAGACCAGAACCCCCATAAGTCCACAAAGTGGTGCAAATGGATTTGCTATTTAAACAACGTGGCGGGAAAACCGGAAAAAAATTGTGTTGCGTTGGTCTGAAAATAGCAACACGTCGGGGCAAACGCGTCTTACACCTTATTGCACCGGATGTATGATAGGGCCCTATAAGTTTAAAACGTTTTTAAAACAGAACATGTTTGTAATAAAGACAGTAAAATCACTATATAATTCTTAACTGCTTTAATCACCATGGCTACATGGTGTCAATAAACGCGCACATGTGTGTGTGTGTGTGTGTGTGTGTGTACTGTAAACGGCATTTGTGTGTGTCTCATCATTTCAGAAAGGCTGTTCTAGTATTCATTCATTTAACCATGGTGAACGCACCGAGAATAAAGACTCTTGCTTTCCGGACACCACCTCAGCTTCTCTCCAATGGTGCATGACAAAACGGAAAATTCTGTGCGACTGCCACAAGGGTGCGCATTCCGACAGTTGTATCTGAATGTCATGTGCAGTAGAAAGGTGGCTTGATGTACATCTGCCTTTTCACTGCACAGGACACACCGGAAGTCATTTATTTCCAATGGAGAGTAGTTCAGGAGCTGTGTGGAGTTCCTATAATCTCCGTATGTTGAAAAATTTGGATCCGATTTGAGCTGCGGATCTGTTAAAATGTTTAAACTCCTGCAACTAGATCGTACTCGACCGGCCGACTGTATGTGAAGTATTCCAATGTTTTCTAAGCAGGTCTGTGCGCGTGAGATGAGAAATATGAGTTTTTTCATTGTTTTTTGAATCTGAAAAAAGATTATATTATAAACATTTCGATTCATAAATGAGTAATAAAAAATATGAATTTTTTTATGTTGTCTCCACATTCCCTTCAAAATTTTTAACAGTCTATGGGTTTTTAATATTCATTCACTCTCATGCACTGAGAATAAAGGCTCTTGCTTTTGCACTCCTTTATTTCGCACACCACTGCAAGAATTAGCTTCTCTCCCATGGTGCACGACAAAACTGAAATTTCTGTGCGACTGCCACAAGAGGACGCATCGTATCGGACGACAGTCGTATCCAATTGTCCTGTGCAGTCCAAGGCGGCTTGATGTAACGCATGATGCCTCATTCAGACTAGCAGTGACTTTGTAGCTGCCTGTCGCTCTGGGTGGCGACCTGCTGCAAACGTAGGTCTGTGAGCACGATTGGTGTGTGTGTGTGGGGGGTGGGGTGCTGGGGAGCAGCTCATTTAGATTTAAAGGCACAGGCTACAAAAACAGCTACACTCTACTCGGACACCAAAATGGGAAGATTCCACATTGTATAATAAATAATCTTATAAGTATTTTGAGCTGAAACTTTACAGACACATTCTGGAGACACTAACATTGTATCTTACATCTTGTAAAATAGGTGCCCTTTAAATCAACGTACTTAATGTAATGTTTTCAACCCTTATTGGAGTTAAATTTAGATTGATATGTGATTTAAAGGCATAATTCATTCATTGATATTCTTTTCAGCTTAGTCCCTTTATTAATCTGGGGTCACCACAGCGGAATGAACTGCTAACTTATCCAGCATTTGTTTTACGCAGTGGATGCCCTTCCAGCCGCAACACATCACTGGGAACCACCATACACTCTCATTCATACACATACACTACGGACAATTTAGCTTACCCAATTCACCTACAGCACATGTCTTTGGACTGTGGAGAAAACAGGAGCACGCAAAGGAAACCCACACGAACATGGGGAGAACATCCACACAGAAATGCCAACTGACCCAGCTGGGGCTCCCCAGCAACCTTCTTGCTGTGAGGCGATCGTGTTACCCACTGTGCCACCGTGACGCCTGTTAAAGGCATAATACGTATGATTTTATTTTTTCATTTAAATATCCAAAAACTACTAGAACACCTATTTTGCTGACTTATGTTCTTACATTATCCCTAATGTTCTAAAATAATGTTAAAATCTAGAAATATAAGCAGTTTTAATAGTCAAATGGACCGTCTTCTGTGTTGCCATGCTATTGCTGTGATACACCCTTGAATTCTGTTTGATTTTATAGGAAATAGGGAAACACTAATGACGCTTTAAGGTGATGCAGTACTCCATGATTCCAAACTCAGTCACATTGTCAAGAAAATACACATTTGTTTGTTGTGAATATGTGCCCTCTAGAGGCAAAAATTACATATGCCTTTAATATTTTTTGTAAACAGAAATAGTAGAACTTTAAATGTGCAGGAAGTGATCTGCCTAAATGCTATCCGTTAGCATAATATCTTTGAAACACAGTCCCTCCCCTGCCGTCCAATGCCACACCTCATGAAATCATGAACGCTCACAGTAATGATGACAGACCCATTAGATTATGTCATTTAGCTGTAAGAAAACTTCATAGTGCTTTATAATGCTACAATTCCGAACAAAAACTATTATATCTAGCACATTTTCAGTTGTGTAGCAAGCACAACTTGTCATTCTGTGCAATATGTCATGCATGCAAGGATCGCTGGTCTCACTCTCTCACACGATTTGTCCTAATGTGACTACTGTATGCTTAGTGGTTGGCCAGTGTCGTGCAGGAATTACACTTTCCCTAAGACATACTTGCATGCTATTGACTTGCATGTTAATGTTCAAAAATGAACCAATGTAAATATAAAACCAACTTCACCTCAGGCTAGGCGGAATAGCGCTATTTACTTCTGTTTTGTTGTTAAACTAAACAAAAACCTACATTATCAATGCTGTAAAAGGTCCCTTATGAAATTGAAAATAGTCACATCTTTCGCCAGAAGATTTCAGTGGCTGAACAACACTTCTGTGCATATAACCCATTCGTAACAACAAAGTCAACATTAGCTTTGCGTGACTAAAATAGTTTTAAAACAGAACATTACCTGTCTAAAAGAATTACTTCATCCTTGGTGTCATCCTCCCTCCAGCTGTAAAAGTAACTTCAATATTCATTCAGGATTTTAAAAGTTTTGATGCAGCATTTGTTTTAACCACTGTCTCTTGTGTCCACGTGATCGCTTGTGCACATGCAAACTGCGGATCTGCGTGAACTGGTGTGCTGTTGTACAAATCTACATTTGCTGACAGACAGACTGAGCTACTTATCAGATTTATGGGAATAAACATCAATAAACATTTTTTAGTCTTATGCCAGAATATAAAAATGCATAAATACATTTAGATGATTTAGTTTAATCATTACTAGGCCCACACGGAATCTGCGCGCACAGAATTCTGCAGATTTTCCGCAGAATTCCGCAAATTTTTAGCCCTTCATTAATTCTGTTTATTTACTTGAGTAAATGTGTGTAAATCTAAATTTATTCAGTTTTTAAATTAATTACAGTAATATTATTGACAAATATGAAAATGTTCATCTGATTTATGTTATTTAGTAGATATATGAGAGACTTGCTTTGTTTACCAAATAAAGTGAATCTAACTGGATTTGCATTTTAAACATTAAATAAAAGTAAAAAAAGGTATTATTTTTTATTTTACATACTAAGGTTTTAGTAATGAGACTTTGAAAAAAATTCTGCAGAAATCCGCAGATTTTTACCAAAATTCTCCACAGAAATTGCAAAAAACCTTCGCAGATTCCGTCTGGCCCTAATTATTACTATTGGAATGTGAAAAGACTTTCAACCAGCACAACAAAAAATGTTTCTAAAGACAATCACCTATACTGCACCTTTAAAGTATTTTTGACCCATGTAAATTGGATTGAAGTACACTTTAAAAAGATACCGTTATCTTTTTTTGTGTGAAATTCTTTTTTAAAAACGACTATGGCAGTCAGTTACCATTAAGTGTTGGGTTCCCAGAGTTGTTTTAATATTATTTCTTTTGTGCTCAGAAAAAAAAGAAACAAAAGTATTATTTCTACAGTATATTTCATTTCAAAATTGCACTTATTGTCTCAAAAATATAGTGGTCTTGAAAGTGCTCACTTTAGGTACACTTAAATGGCCTTTTGATTAATATTATATCATTTTTACCTTTACAAATTTGAAGTACACTACAAACCCAACACACTCTTCTTTTAACAAGAATATTTACTGAAGATTCTGAATACAATTTCAGCTGTTGAAGTCCAAACAGCATCCTATGTGTTGAACTGTCCCTTATAAGATCAAAACATTCTTTTTGGCTGAGTTCCTTTATTAATCAGGGGTCGCCACAGCGGAATGAACTGACAACTATTCCAGCATGTGTTTTATGCAGCAGATGCCCTTCCAGCCACAACATAGCACTAGGGAAAACCTCATACACTATTGCATTTACACCTAAACATACACTGTGGCCAATTTAGCTTATTCAGTTCACCTATAGCGCATGTGTTTGTTCACGTGGGTTTCCTCCAGGTAAGTCCAGAGGGAGAACATGCAAACTCCACATAGAAATACCAACTGAGCTAGAAGGGGCTCGAATCAGCGACCTTCTTGCTGTGAGATGACAGTGCTACCCACTGCCCCACCGTGTCACCAAAGGTCAATACAATATATAAAAAATATATTTTCTTCTGACTTTTCAAGTGTATGTATGATTTATTACCATTTAACTGAAGAACACTGTGGTGTTTTAATACCTCTTTGCTCATTTATCCAAACCTATTCACACCTTTATTACTTTCCCATCT
The DNA here is from genome assembly GCA_903798205.1 of Danio tinwini. Lineage (NCBI taxonomy): Eukaryota > Metazoa > Chordata > Actinopteri > Cypriniformes > Danionidae > Danio > Danio tinwini. Next base: position 781,383 of record CAIGQZ010001680.1, on the reverse strand, counting down.
TTTTTTCCCCTCTCTACTTCACTTTTCCCCATTCACATGCACTTACAGAAAGGCACACCTCACTAACTCTCCTGAAAATAACAGGGGCTTATTTATGTGGTTTCCCCAGGCGTCCCTCAGGGAAATATACTGCTTTTCCAACTGGCCTCCTGTCAGCATCCCATTAAGCCCCTGTCTTCATTTTACGTCTTTAAATCTGATGCAGACACCACTGAAATGTAAGCAAATATTAATTGGGGTCAGTCGCAGCAGATGCAACTCATGCAGGCGTCTAATGTAAAGTACCTTTGTGGAGCTGTGGCATTACAGAGCAGGGCGCTGACGCCTCACATTTTCCACGAATGAACGCTATGGTTGAGATGATTCATAATGGCCCAGTGCTTGGCCTTCATATTTTACCAGCCAAGTGTTTTATCAATTAAAGGAAACACTGTGATGGTACCCTAGTGCCTCCTGAGAATTTAACTTGATCTTTAGCTGACTTGATTGTTCAGTTGCGCAGTGACAATAGGAAATTTGTGTTACTCACCCTACTGTTTCCATTTAAACAGATGTGATGCCATAAAGTATTGTGATAAAAGCAGAGAAATTCATGTTTTAAAATGTGTGATGAGTGACAGGATGCTTTGTTGATTATTTTTCTCTGAAGTGCATTAATCAGGTTTCAAAAGTAAACCTTTGGTCATCCACTCTCAGAAATAAAGGTACAAAATCTGTCACTAGGGTGCCAGCTTTTCAAAAGGTACACTTTTGTACCATACTGGTGGACATTGGTACCTTTAGGGTACACTTTTGTACCTTTAAGTTACTGTGAGGTACTCATTTGTATTTTATAGGTACTAATATTGTAAGGAAAAAAATATACCTTTTAAAAATATTTTTGACCTTTATTTTTGAGAGTGTGAGGAAAATTATCTTATGATTGATTGATGAGCCTTTATTTGTCACAACACTGTTACATGCATTGAAATTGGACCCTTCTGACCATATACAAACATCACACACTTTAGGGAAAGACAGGTCAGTTGAGAAGTAGCATAGAAAGAGGAAACAAGATACATTAGGGAAAAAGGAAGTGGAAAAAAAGCCCCTCCCAGACTGTCCCTAAGGTAATCAGGGGGAAAAATAAGGCCCAATCTCAATTCTATTTTTGTACCCCTACCCCTTCCCCATGGCCCTTACAACCAAGGGTTAAGGGAAAGGGATTTAAAACTTACCCCTAAGAATTGGGACAGCTGTTCAACACCTGCACAGAATGTTGTGGGACTGCTGTACAGGAGTTATGATTATGGATTATAGATAGCGAAATTTAGAGTTTTTTTTAAAGCATGATGGTAAAACACGAACGCGATTATGAATATATTCAAACATGTGATTGTTTGTCGTAAAAATTTGTAATAATGACAAAAAATACTAATTTGTGGATCGTCTTTTTTCCGGGTTTAGCAATACTGCCATTGTGGCAGGTGTATTCTGGGAAATTTTCTTACCCTTTGGTTTCGAGTGTGCTCCTGAAAATTTCCGTTCGTAGGGGTGTATACCCCTTGCCCTTAGCCCTACGCCTTCAAGCTAAAGAGAATTAGGACACCACTACCCCTTGACGTGAATGCGCAAAACGAGGGGTAGGGGTAAGGGGAAGGGCTGAGGGGTAGAATTGGGATTGGGCCAAAGTCCCAGCAACAAGCACATAAACAGACAGTGTTGGGCAGTAGCATCGCTACAAGTAGTGACGCTACTAGCATAATAACATTTCTTTGTAGCGTAGCGATTGTGTCGCTACTTACTAAATCAAATAGCTTCTCAGTAGCGACGCTATTATTTTAAATAATCGCAGTAGCATCCACACAAGCTACATTTACCAATCACAGATCATTAAGTGACGCCACCGCTATTCACGAAGCTGTGAAAGGAAATCCATATGATGGCGATTTCTTCTTTATCCTGTTTTACGATGGTCGACAACAAACTTTTTGGTGCGTATCTGCCATCTCTCGCTATAGTCGGGGACGTCGCCAACCAATTAAGCTAACACGAGAAATTTGCTTCATGGAAAGATGACTGAGAGAGATGAGTTATTTCTGAAGCAGGATTCCTCGTGACCATACCTCGAGAAGTATATGTTAATGTGAGACTACATTATATGGGGCTAATAATACTACATTATGTAGAGTAATTCATTATTGAAGAGTTGTAAATATATACAGTGCATCTGGAAAGTATTCACAGCGCTTCTATTTTTCCACATTTTTTATGTTAAAGCCTAATTCCAAAATGCATTAAATTTATTTATTTCCGCAAAATTTTCCACTCAATACCCCATGAGCGGTCCTTATTTTCACGAAAAATGGAGAGGGGGGTTGACGGTCCCTATTTTCATGATAAGTGTGGGGGGGATCTTGACGGCCCACATGTAACACTGACTGGCCCACATTTTAAAAAAGGGTGCAGCCCTTCTGGCATTTGCCAGATGGCCAGTCCACCACTTTGATCAATAACCTGATGGTCTCTCTGTCTGAGCTCCAGCTTTCTTCTGTGGAGAGAGGAGAACCTTACAGAAGTCTGTGCAGCAATCCACCAATCAGGCCTGTATGGTAGAGTGGCCAGACGGAAGCCACTCCTTAGTAAAGGGCACATAGCAGCCCGCCTAGAATTTGCCAAAAGGCATCTGAAACAAAATTCTCTGGTCTGATGAGACTAAAATTGAACTCTTTGGAGTGAATGCCAGGTGATACGTTTGGAGAAAACCAGGCACTGCTCATCTCCAGGCTAATACCATTACTACAGTGAAGTATGGTGGTGTCAGCATCATGCTGTGGGGATGTTTTTCAGCAGCAGGAACTGGAAGACTAGTCAGGATAGAGGGAAAGATGAATGCAGCAATGTACAGAGACATCCTGAATGAAAACCTGCTTCAGAGTGCTCTTGACCTCAGACTGGGGCAACGGTTCATCTTCCAGCAGGACAATGACAAAAAGGACATCGCCAAAATATCAATGAAGTGGCTTCACAACAACTCGTTGAATGTCTTTGAGTGGCCCAGCCAAAGCCCTAACCTAAATCCTATTGAACATCTCTGTAGAGATTTGAAAATGGCTGTACATCATCGTTTCCCATTCAGCCTGATAGAGCTTGAGTACTGCAAAGAGGAATAGGCAAAAAATTCCCAAAGACAGGTGTGCCAAGCAAGTGGCATCATATTTAAAAAGACTTGAAGCAGTAATTGTTGCTAAAGGTGCATCAACAAAGTATTGAGCAGAGGTTGTGAATACTTATGTACATGGGATTTTTCAGGTTTTTTATTTTTAATAAATTTGCAACAATTTCAAAAAATCTTTTTTCACATTGTCATTATGGGCTATTGTGTGTAGAATGTTGAAAATAATTGAATCCATTTTGGAAAAAGGCTGTAGCATAAAAAATGTGGAAAAAGTGAAGCACTATTAATACTTTCCTGATACACTCTATAGACAATATAATGCTCATTCCTAGATATTTCACTTTACTATAATTTACTATAGTATTTTAAATGTGCAAAAAATTCATTGGATTTTTTGTTTTTGCTGTTATACTGTATACTATAATTAGTTTTTGTTTGGTACAGCATATTATTTGCAGTAAATAAATGATCAATTCTGCCTCATGTTTCATTGACTGTTTCATTGATCACTAATATATGATTGACTTGGATTTAAGTTACTTCGATTTAAAAATGAAAATTGCAAAAATAGCATAGATGTAGCTAAGCTACTTTTGCCAAGTAGCTTTTAGCTTAGCTTGCTACATTTCACACACTCTCAGAAATAAAGGTACGCAAGCTGTCACTGGGGTAGTACCTTTTTTAAGGTCAATATTAATACCTCAAGGGTACATATTAGTACCTAAAAAGTACAAAAGTGTTCCTCTTAAAATTTAAAGGTACTAATATGTATATTTGAGGTACCAATATGGACCTTACAAGTACAAATGTGTACCTTTTGAAAAGGTACCACCCTAGTGACAGCTCGCGTACCTTTATTTTTGAGAGTGCAGAGAGTAGTCTTTAGTGTAGTTAAGCTACATCTTAAGTAGAGTAGCTTAGCTCACTACATTTTTCTAGTAGCTTGCACAACACTGAACATGGACCAAACATTGCAACAGGGGAAGGGAACAGGGGATGTGAAGATATAATCATAACTTTTGTATGTTTTGTACATGTTGATAATCTATTTTATAAACTTTCATTTAAGCAATCTGTTTGCATCAGCTTATCTTTAAAATCATTGTGTTTAATTATTGAGTTGCAGGTTGCAAATGAAGTTTTCAACTTCAAAATTTGTAGGAGCAAAGATCAAGGGTTTATAGTATAAATCACTTGTTGATATTAATGAGAAAATAAAACTACGGACAATTAAAAAAAACAATCATACAGCTGGTACTTAACATTTGTTACAGTGCATATTTAATAAACAATCATAAATGAACAGTTTAATATTTCTCAATTTTTTCATTCAGTTGTCATTCACAGTGTTTCATGTGATTGTAATTTCCCCTCCCTTGTGCATTTAATACCAAATGTTTTTGGTCTATCTAAAACATATTTTCTTCCTCAAATGAGTCTTTGTAATGCAGTGATTCAGCGTGTACGTGGTTAATAGATAGCTTATTTTGCTTTAACAAAAACTAAGTACGTTTACAGTTGTAATTTGCTTCTCTTAGTTCTTTTGGTATGGACCAAAAAAGGAAAATTACACATTCAGTATAAAGTGTATGTGCATCCAAGAGATAGTATTTTTATTCATTTTATTTTAGTACATCTCACAAATGAAGATCTATGATGATTTGGTATAAGACTTTATTTTGATGGTCCCTATTACACATTTTGTTGACTAAAAATTGCATTGCAACTACATGCCAATTACTTCTCATTTGAGTATTAGTAGACTATCTGCTCATACCGCTCCTTCAACAGACATTATATAAGAAACTTTGCAAGTACATGTTAACTTACACTAACCCTAACCCCAACCTAATAGTCAACTTATAATCTATTGAGAATTAGTAACTTAAATTCAGCAAAATACGTTAAAGTGATACTGATGGTTCTGACATCTGTATTGAACTGTAAGGGGCAACAATGAAAAATAAGTATGCTTGAGCAGTATGTTCTTTTTGTGGTTATAGGAAATGGACCAAGATCCACCCTTTCAGTGAACTCGCTAGCTTGTTTGGCAAGTAGAGTTCACCAAGGATCAGATGTCAGTGTTCAGAGGCTTATTCAAATAAATAGCTCTAATTGAGCGATCCCACCAGCATTCGTTGTAAAATAGGGAAGCAGGTGGAAAACGGGTGATCAACCTTAAGTGAAGTTTATTTATAAACTAATTTCGAGAGGATCACGTGATTATGATTGAACATTGCTGGTCATGCAGGAGTTCTCGAGATCTACCTGAGCTCAAAGCTCCCCTCTCGCCCCGCAAACAGGAGGGAGCCCAGGGCTCAAGGACCTTTTGAGCTCAGGGCTCTCTCCCGGGACAGCATGTCAAACTTGCTTATAATCAATCATCAGCTAAGTGTGAACTCTTGAAATACACATACTGTAAGCTATTTACTGTATCTTTTCACTTCAATTCAGCTTATTGTAAAAAAACAAATTTGTACAATAGTGGGATTTGTGCAGGGGGAAAAAACACAACAAACACAACAAACATTTCCTTATGTACTAACCTGCTAGCACCTCAGAAGACAAAGACAAAATGCAATAAATGTGCGGTGGCTTTTTAAGTGACGCTTTTTGTGAGCGTAACCACTGAAGACAGTTCTGACAGGTTATAATACTAAACCACATTGAAAACAGACTTCAGCAAAGGGGTTTTAGGATGACCAAAACAACACATCAGATGTTTTAGGTCAATCCACTAATTTGTCCATTGTCTCATTGCACTCATGTTTATCATGATGTATGATCATTTTTGATATGCATGCTAGAATGTATTCAGTAAATGTGTTTCCATCGTAGTTCCATCAGACAAAAAGTTTATCCTACTCAGTTATTTGTAAATGTATGTTGGCATTTCCGTTTTTTTTTGTGTGATATTTCAAAATGAGCATAAAATATAAGTAAAATATATAACATATGCAATACAGTGCTCAGCATATATGAGTACATGCCCTACAAATCTCTCATTTAAATTCATATTTTCTATAGGATGCTTTACAATATTATATTTGTGCATATACAGTTGAAGTCAAAATTATTAGCCTCCCTTTGATTTTTTTTTATTTTTAAAAAATATTTCCCAAATTATGTTTAACAGAGCAGGGAAATTTTCACAGTATGTCTGATATAATTTTTTTCTTCTTTTTTTATTTTGTTTTATTTTGGCTAGAATAAAAGCAGTTTTAATTTTTTTTAAAAACATTTTAAGGTCAAAATTATTAGCCCCTTTAAGCAGATTTTTTTAGATAGTCTACAGAACAAACCATTGTTATACAATAACTTGCCTAATTATCCCAACCTGCCTAATTAACCTAATTAACCTAGTTAAGCCTTTAAATGTCACTTTAAGCTGTATAGAAGTGTCGAAAAATATCTAGTCAAATATTATTTACTGTCATCATGGCAAAGATAAAATAAATCAGTTATTAGAAATAAGTTATTAAAACTATTATGTTTAGAAATATGTAAAAAAAATCATCTCTTCGTTAAACAGAAATTAGGTAAAAAAATAAACAGGGAAGCAAAAAATTCAGGAGGGCTAATAATTCTGACTTCAACTGCACATTAGGTTAGTCAGTACTGAAGCCAAATTTGCTGCTTATCTAACAAAATAACTTACAATAATGGTTAAAAAAATTGTAGCCCATATGTATATGTTATAGAAAAATACTAAATAAAAAAAAAAGCAAAAATCAAGAGAAACAAAAATATATATACAATTTTGTTGATATGTTGTACTTTGTATTTAGTTTTTTGCAATATTTTGCATGAATTTAAATGTATTAACAAATAATTTAAAATGTAGATATTGCATGAAGATAAAACATAGAAAAGAGATTGAGTGATATAAGAAGCTGTTTTTTTATGATTAAAATGGTGTATTTTAGGACCGTTGGGCACCATGGCTGCAATTTCTTAGGGCCCCCAAATCATTAAAGGGTCACAAAACACCAAAACACATTTTTTGAGATGTTGACAGTCATATATGTGTCCCACATTGCTAAAAACACTATTAGAACACATACCAGTTAACAACAAAACGGGTTGTTTTTGCGTTACTTCGAGCTAATACATTTTTCCGGTTTAAAAATAAATTTTAAAGCTACGTCACGGCGATTAAATCCTTGTGTGAATTCCAGAGGGTAGACTGGATGTCTGTACCGGCGAGTACATCGTGACGTCATTGAGCTTTCAGCAATAATTAATTTGACCCCCAATCAGCGTGCTCTATTGTGTATGAGGTGCAACTTCATTAATATGCATGACACAGCTTCGAAGACTATTTTTACCTGTTACAGTGTTTTCAGACCGCAGAGAGACACCACGTTGTGTTGCCAACTGTAATTAAAACAAGTGGAAGAAGAATAATTGTTTGGAGACAGTGTTGTGTTTATAAATGTGCTGCAACGAAGGTTTTGTTTTCCATTCCCCACTATGCAAGAGCAGCTGGACTCATGTGTGGATTACAGTGCTCTCCTAACAAGTGAAGTTAGGAAACTTTTTAACGTGATAGCTCACATCTGGAAATGGTGAAAATTCTGATTTGCCACTCGTCTTTTTTTAAAAAAGGACACGTTTCCAGTTGGTGTTGATTGTCCTTTCTCTACAGATTTGGTAAGTGTGTGATCAATGTTCTTTGTTTATGTTTCTTCAGAGGCTAAGTTAGTTAGAATCGTGAGCAGTACTTTTTCAGTTTTTAAAGACAGATTAGCGAGTGCTCCAACAATAGCTTGCTTCTTGCGAATATATGCAGCTGCTGTAGTAAAAAAGGCAGAGTTTAACTGCACAATGGCGCCTAAAACAAACAATAGTGCAAACAATGCTCCCATTTCTGTGTCCATGTTGTTGTTTACAGTGAAGGCTGGTATCATGCCGTCTTCCGGTAGCGTTATAGTCATGTGATAGGGGCTTGACGAATAAGGGTAGGATACGCAATGACCCAAAAGCCCCAATCAGGTAGCGAATCTCAGCAGACATGCCTCCGTTTTCAGATGTCTCCGTTTTCCCCCATCCACACTGAGATGGAACAGCAGCGTTTTAGAATGAAAACGACCTCTCCAGGTCAAAACGCTCAAAACGTTTCAAAACGCTCCGTTTTTTGGGCTCGAAAACTCCGGCGTAGTGTGGACGGATGACGTAACCGTAGCAAAACTTTTGCGTTTTAAAATAAAAACGCATTAGTGTAAACAGGGCCTAAGTAACAGAGAAACGCAGAGTTTTTTTTCCTCCCATTCGCCATGCGGTATCAAACATTCCATTAAAACAACACTCTTCCAGCAGTTCCTCGCATCCAATATGTCGTTTGTCACGGGGGCATGCATGAAATGTTCCTGAATGAAAGTGAAAGTGCCAAACTGCAGTTAGAAAAATTATTAGAAATTATTACAAATTATTATATAGAGTCGACAAATTATTAATTTGGCAAATAATTTGATTACTGATGTCCATGTAAACAAAGTCACTGTAAGTCAGGTGATAAATCACCTGACACTTGTCATGTTGAACCTAATTAGTGTCACCTCCCTGCTTGGTAGGCCAGTAAGTGCATCATTACAAAGGCAAAACAAAATGCATATTGGTAGCCATACTAAAGTATTGTCTTCTGACAAAATAAAATTATTCTGAAACAAATATTCATTTTTGTGTTATAGTAAACATTTTAAAAGTGACAATGTATTTTGGTGAGTTTATAAAAGACTTTCCTCTGTCCATGCAGGTCATATACTTTTAAGGGGTCATGTGCCTGCTGAGCAACTGCCATTGAGATGAATCGAGAATGCTGACGACTAGCTGTCTAAATGTATTACACGACATGTATGTTACTACAGGACAAACTGCTTTACCTCTTGCTGGTATATGCTTAGTTATCCTGTGGAGAATGACAACAGTCAACAACCAAAACATTTATAACTCCACCATTCCTTTAATATTTACAGTGGCTTTGGTGGGATTTGATCTCCTCCGTCTGCCGGTGATTTGAGGAACACGTTTTATGAGGTGTTGTCTGCAATCAGCTGCTTTGTGTTAAATCAGAGACAAGACTGCAGAGGAAATGGATGGGTAATTCATTAAAAGAACTGCGCCCTGCAGACCCGAGGCCATTATTAATTGTTGTTCGTGCTGCTTGTTAATTTGGCTGTGGTGGTGGCAGCGTAAAGCCAGATGCCATTTATTAGAGGAACAGAGCGATACCTCCAATGACTTTTCAGAAATGTTCTATGTCTGAGTTTTATGTCTGAAAGGTGCCAAATCTGCAGCTCTCAAGCCATGGCTTGGCAGGGTTTTCTGAACATAAAAGCATGGTGTATACACTCGGTTAAAATCCCCTCATCGGGGGGCGGGGGCGAGGGGGGGTGACGACATAATGGAAATGTGGTAGTTACAATTAATTAAAATTCATGTTTATTTCTGTTGCGCTGTTACAATGTAGATTGTGTCAAAGCAGTGTAACATAGACATTCTAGAAGTTCAGTTTAGTTCAGTTTAGTGTGGTTTAAATTTCACTGCTAAAAGTCCAAACACTGAAGAGAAAATCTGTCGATGCGCAGCTCCACAAGTCCTAAACCAAGCAAGCCAGTGGTGACAATGGCAAGGAACAAAACTTCACTACGGAAAAAAAAAACCTCAAGAGAAACCAGGCTCAGTTGGGCACGACCATTTCTCCTCTGGCCAAACGTCATGCAGTCTGGTCACTGGAGCCTGGAAAACGCTGGATGTCCATCATAGAGAAACTGCGTGTGTGTGTGAGTAGGTCGCTGGCAGGTGTACCTGCTGGCCCTTTGGGATCAATGCGGATACTTATCTGTTACTGGGTCTTTCAGCAATCAGTCTCATGCTCTCCATTCCTCCATGACCGCCACAGCATCTGCTCAGGATACGGCCTTGTCAAGTATTATGGAGACCTTGGGAACAGGAATGAGTTACAGGAATGCAGTAATAGGAAACTAGCCACCAAGCTCTTTCCTTGATAACTAACTTCTCGTATGGCTCGTTTCCACTGACTGGTACAGTACGGTACGGGTCACCTTTACCAGTCTTGCTATCACTACTAAAAGGCTACCAATGGTACTCTTTTGGTGGACGTGGTGTTTGACAGAAAGTTGCAGTCGACATCATTTTCGCTCGAGAAAATGTCTAAAGTAAAGCTGTACGGGCCACTCACATATCATATGAGAAGCACTTCTCACAAAACAGATGCTTTACACACATAAATACTGGTGTATAAATGTTTATTACTAACTATGAACATGAACATGAGTTTATTATGACTGCAGATCAATGACGGTGTGAAATAGCTTACTGTAACGTGTACAATTATATTAAATAAATAAATAAATGCAACAGAAATAAACACATACAGACCCTTACAGTCTCCGATATGTTACCACTTACAGAAAAACTACACACAGCATACATTTAGTCCTTATTTAGGTTCAAAACAACACTGTCCGGTTGTGGATCTTTCTGTTCTTCTTGCATGTGTGTGTGTGTGTGTGTGTGGGAAGTGGGTGTGTCTTGTTTGGGTTATCTTCACTGCGTGGTGTGTGTGTATGTGTGTGTTTACATTCATCAACTGGGTGGTCACGTGTCTTGTTACCACTCACAGCAATCAGGTGTTTGCTATCAGTCACAGCTGTTGCGCCTTCCGCGCCCTTTATATGTTCAGTGTTTTGTAGATAGCGTTATCAGTCCGTTGTTTTACACTCCTGTGTCTGCTCTTTGTTAGATGCTCTCGCTCGTTCTGGTGGAGGGTCTCCGCCATAAGCCTGTTTCATTTGGACCTTATTCACGTCTCCGTTTCATTGATGTTGTTACAACTGCCTGCTCTGATGACAACATTATCTGTGAGGGACTTCATCCCAATCCGCTACTCTGATGAACTTTACCGCTGGTAGCGTTCTTGAGAGTTGCTACCTAGCACTAACCTTCCCCTTCCCTCGGTATCTGGTGAGATATCAGTGAGAGACTTCTATGTGGCGCTATTTCTCGGATGAACTTTTATCGCTGTTGAGCGTGTTGTATTCCCGGTGTGAGCACCTTTGCTCAACACTATATCTGGTGAGATTATACCAGTTGTGACTCTTTAATAAATCATCTTGCATTCACTTGCATTTGGGTCTCCTGTGTATATCATTGTGACAAACACGAAATAGAGCTCACAGTCAGCAAACCTCTCATGATTAAATGTGTCTTTAATCTTCAGCAGCACGTGTAGCCTCTTGTTAGAAAGTAATTTCATCATTTTGAGTTCATAATAGTCCAAAAGGTGATAATAATAGTTAAACAAGACAGTTTGTTAACGTTTGCTGAAAAAATAATGTGATCCTTTTTTCCGGCTTTTCCTTTATTGTTTTTTCACGCGTCACTCTCCTGTTTGTTAGTTTCTGACTGGATTAGGTTTCAAAAGCAGGTCAGTAATTAAGCGCATATATATATATCATTACGCTGTAATCTCTCGGCTGTGTGTGTATTAAAACATGGCGGCTTCTTTGTTTTTATTCTGGATTGTTGCGTGAGCTTGTGACTTATCTCTGTAAACCAATAGCGTTCAGCTGCGCGTCTAGCTCCACCTTTTGGTACCCTTTCTGGTGTTTGGTACCCTTTCGAAAGGGTGCCGAAAAAGTGGTACGGTATGGTTCGGAAATTATGTTGGAAATAGCCATAAAAGCGTACCGAACCGTATTGTACCATACTGTACCACTCATAGTAAACGGGCCAGTAGTCCATTTTTTAGATGCATTCGCACACCGGTGTCTAAGCTGTGTAAACCCGCTTTACTTGCACATCAGTGGTGAGCAAAAGGTGGAGCAGCAATGTAAAGCAGTGAAGTGCACCAGACTAAACACAAACTGTGTGCAAAAACTGCGAACAAATTTTACTTATACTAACAGAACAATAATATGATGCAGCACATAAACCTTCAGCACAGTGAAAACTACTGTCACAAACATCTATACGGAAAACATAAGGCAAATCATGTGGACTGGATGATTTGCAGCACCTCTTGCTCTGACGAGTGCTATGGAGATCACACGGTGCATCAGTGTTTTCATAACGAAAGTGTGAAGATGTTTTTCAGACTGAAAGAGAAAGTTGTTCTGTTACAGAAGCAGATATCAGATTATTTTTACCCTCTCCTTTTCAAATTAGTTTATGCATATTTTAATAATTTGCTTATTATTATTATTGAATATTTAAAAAGGTTCAAGATTATCTCTTCTTAAGTGTAACACACTGATACTAATACTAGTTAATTATACGAGTAATATTAATTATTGGCCTTCATGATCATGTTCAACCCCTGTCGTTGTGGGGACATTTTGTATAGCAAATAGCCATACTAGTAAATTTTGACCTTATAGAGAAATTTTTTGGTCCCCATAATAAAATTATATGATAAAAAAATCATACGGAATAAAGCATTTACAAAAAAAATAAAAATAAAATAAGATTGTTACTTGTTAGGCTTGGGTTTAGGACACAGGTGTCAAATCCAGGTCCTCAAGGGTCACAGCTCTGCACAGTTTAGCATTAACCCTAATTACACCTGATCAAATAACCGAGTCCTTCAGGCTTGTTTTAAACCTACAGGTAAGTTTGTTGAAGCAAGGGTGGAACTAAACTGTGCAGAGCTGCAGCCCTCCAGGAACTGGATTTGACACATTTTAGGGGATAAAATAAACAGTGTACAGTAGAAACAGCATTACAGCTAAGGGAAGTCCCCAATAAGAAAGCTGTACAAGTCCATCTGTTTGTGTGTGTGCATGCATCAGTAAGAATGAAGCCTTGCTTGGCCATCAGAGGTGATATATGTGTCAAATTTTCTCCCAGAATAAATCAGGGCCATCAGCATGACAAGCGTTTTTCCACCTGCTATAAACATCTCTCCCACACACTCGTCCGTTGAGGCGTTGCTGAATATTTACTGGACTGCTCCCCTGTTTACTGCTACGGCACACCTGACTCTGATTGCCAGAAAAATGTCCGGCTTGGCATACTAACGCTTGTTAGCGCATGACTGATAGTCCTGTGTGTCTGTAGTGTGAGCAAGCCAATGAGAAGACAAACTAGCCATCTGATATGACAGTCATCTGAGACCAGAGGCAGCTGCCAAACTCAATCAGAGCTGCTTGATGTTACAGCATCCACACACACTTTTCCTGACCAAGCGCAATGATATGATTTACAGTAGGGGCGAGAGGGGGTTATGTTGCAACATTTATGGTTTAAACCTTTCCACACGTGCATAGCATAACAAAACTTATAGTATTTACAAGTTTCCATATCAACACTAAAGAAAAATATTGTGAGGTTATTATTAAACATTTATTTAACCATAACAAAATTGTATTAATTATTGTAATTAACAATAATGTTAATAATGTAATTATTATTTACATTTCCAGGATAAATATTTTTTTATTATTAATTGTTTGTGCTTATTGTGTGGGACAAATCTGGTGGTACTACCCAGTCTGCTATTTACTGTAGCAATTTAGACAGTTCTTTAATGATTTGCTTACTATTAGAAAACACACTGTATGTAGCTGCCATATCAATACACAGAAAAAAAGTGCCACAATTCAAAAATGTTTAAGTCATTGTTTCATTTTGATTTAACCATAGAAAATGTACATTTCTGGTTTAAGTATATTTTGTCTAAAATTTGAAATTAATCTCTAATATAATATTTAGCAGTTTAGATAGTTATTTAATGCCTTGCTAATTATATAATAAATTGTAGGATATATATTCTGTATATGTATACTGTATTTATTAGTTGCCATACCAACATTATACAGAAAAAAAAATCAAAAAAGGTGTAAAAAAAAAAAAAAGTAAAAAACCTTTGAAGGTATTGTTGAACATGGTGAATTTTCTTGTTTTTTTTAAAGTCAAATATTTTGTGATGTTAATTTCCAGTCTGTTATTTAACAGTTTATACGAGAGATGGCCAAACTAGGGCCTGCTGGCCAAAGTTGACCCATGGTAACCATTATTTGGCCCGCCAACCAATCAGATAGGGACAAATGATGGAAAAGGTTGGGGCAAATTGTCATTTCTAATTTAAAACAACCGTTTGTTTCTTTGTTTAATTCTTTAATTGGGTAGCTGCAAAAAAAAAAATATATATACAAATAAAATAAAAAATTATTTCACATTTTAATTGATACATTGATAGATTTACAATTGATACAATTTTTTATTTTATTTGTATTAGTTTTTTTTAAAGAGTCATGAAACCCTAAAACACTTTTTTAGATGTTGACAGATGTTTAGATGACACATATATAAAAGCACTATTAGGACACATATTATTTCACTATCGAGTAAAAACTTTTGGAAATGTAATATTGTGTAATATAAAATGTGTAATAAAAAAAAAAAAAAAAAATATATATATATATATATATATATATATATATATATATATATATATATAGTTGAAGTCAGAATTATTAACCCCCTTTGAATTTTTTTTTTTTTTTTTAATATTTCCCAAATGATGTTTAACAGAGCAAGGAACTTTTCACAGTAAGTCTGATAGTATTTTTTTCTTTCTGAAAAAGCCTTATTTGTTTTATTTCGGCTAGAACAAGACCAGTTTAAAAAAATGTAAAAACCATTTTAAGGTCAAAATTTTTAGCCTCTTTCAGCAATTTTTTTTTTCGATAGTCTACAGAACAAACCATCATTATACAATAACTTGCCTAATTACCCTAACTTACCTAGTTAGCCTAATTAACCTAGTTAAGCCTTTAAATGTCACTTTAAGCTATAGAAAAATATCTGGTAAAATTTTTTTTACTGTCATAATGGCAAAGATCAGTTATTAGAAATGAGTTATTAAAACTATTATGTCTAGAAATGTGTTGAAAAAAAATATTTCTGTTAAACAGAAATTAGGGGAAAAATAAACAGAGGGGCTAAAAATTCTGACTTCAATTGTATATGTACTTAATATTGTTAGAATTTAGTTTTTTTAATTTTAATTTTAATTTAATTTTAATTTAATTTAATTTATTGTAGCCTCAAGAACTGTGAAAACATACTTTTAACTTTTTCAGAAACTTGGAACATATAATAATAATAATAATAATAATAATAATAATAATAATAATAATAACAGCCATTAAATGACAGAATTTTACAATAAAATAACAAATGTTAAATTACAGAAATTTACCGTAAAGTAACAGCTGTTAAATTACAGAAATTTACTGTAAAATAATGGACGTTAAATTACAAAATTTCTTTAAATTTAAATTTCCAGTAAATTTCTGTAATTTAACAGCCATTATTTGATGTTTTTTATCATCCCAGCTGCTAAAAAAAAAAAAAAAAAACGTAAAATGACAAAAAATTTTAACAGTGTAAATATAACAAAGATAAATCTGGAAAGAAATCGTACTCTGAATCCTATGTAAATTCACACAAACTAAGAGAGTCAAAAAGAGATAGGTTGTGCCCCGCTCTCAAGATATGGATTTCGATCAGGTGGAAATGCGGGGCTTTAAACGTGTCTTAGGTGTTCATGGCCAGGCCAGTTTCTCTGAGAACCTGCCAAAGTGTCCCTGAGGTGATTTAGCACCTCAAGTCCAGGAGTGTGTCACATCTGTCAGCGGTTGTTGGAAGTGCTGGCATGTGACTTATGCCACGGAGAGGGTCATGGACATGTTGAGTTCTTTGATATAACTCTCTGAATGCCTCTCAGATGTCGCACTGAGTCAGGAGAAATCAAGCTGATAATTTTATGCCATGTTTCCTCATTCATAAAAGGAAGGCAGTTGAAATATTCATATTGATTCTACACACCCAGTTATACAATATTAGGCAAACACTTTGAATCATTTGTTAAACATTCTGTTAACATCTGTTAAGCATTAACTCTACATTAACAAATGTTAGTAAGCATTTTATAACTGCAGCTACAAATGCTCTATTGTTGACTTATAAGCACATAATGTGCGTAATGATTGTGTTTTCATAATTTGTTAATGATTTATTTTTCATTATAAAATTAATTACTGCATTATTTACAAACTAATTATTAAAGAATAGTTGGTGCTATTTTAAGATCATTCAGAATAAGTTCGTAAATGATTAATAAACTTTTCAAATCAACATTTATAATTTTTATTATTCAGGCAAATACTAATAGTTAATCTGCATGTTAATAAATGATTTATTAACTCAACTTCATACAGTTTTGTGACCTAATCTATAGTGAGGACTATTTGTGCTTTATAAATCCCTTATAAATGACAATTAAAGACTCAGTTAAATTCTAAGCAGGTAAAATGAATATAAAGGACTTTATTCATTTCTATTCATTTGAAGATACACAAATGAAACCGTATCAAATAAAAAATATATCTTTGCAACCTTATCTAAAATAAAATCACTGTACAGTTTAAACATCGCTAAATAACATTGAAATGTTGCATCATATTACACTGTAAAAATTATTATATTGTTCTTTTTTTATCCAATTTGCACAGTATTTTTACAGTAATTTTATTTTTAGATAGGAATGCAAAGATTATTGTTCACTTGAAACTAAACTGCATAAAGTTGTGTTAATAAAGCTTTTATTACCATACATAGTAACCGTTACTATACCCTTGAATAATAAGATATATAAACGTTGATTGTAATAGTTTAATAATAATTTACTTACGCATTCTGTATGATCTTAAAAAACATCAACTCTTAAATACAAATGGTTTGTAAATAATGCAATACTTAATTTAGTAATGAAAAATTAATCACTCAGAAATTATGAAAGTACAATAATTAAGCACATTATACATGTGCTTGTCAAGAATAGAGCATTTGTAACTGCAGTTATAAACTGCTTACTAACGTTTATTAATGTAGAGTTAATGCTTAACAAATAATGAATTCACTATATGCTAATGCTTAATAAATGATTTATAGTGTGTAGTTATTATAAATGCTGCAAGTTTTGCATATTGAATGGTTATTCTGGGGTAAATATAATGTCTTATGTACAATAGTATCTGACTGCTGACTTGTATATGCAAGCTGACTTTTTTTCAGTAGCTGGGGCAGTTATTTAAAATTATAATAAATATTTAACAATTGATTTTTACTTTTAACAAATGGTGTCTTGATGAACTGAATCATTTTCTTAAAAAAAAACATGCAAAAAAACTGTCCCCAAACTTTTGACTGTTAGTCAAAATATAATATATAATATACATCAATTAATAATAATAATAATAATAATGTGGCGACGCAGTGGCGCAGTAGGTAGTGCTGTCGCCTCACAGCAAAAAGGTTGCTGGTTCGAGCCTCTGCTGGGTCACCTGGCGTTTCTGTGTGGAGTTTGCATGTTCTCCCTGCGTTCGCGTGGGTTTCCTCCGGGTGCTCCGGTTTCCCCCACAGTCCAAAGACATGCGGTACAGGTGAATTGGGTAGGCCAAATTGTCCGTAGTGTATGAGTGTGAATGTGTGTGCATGGATGTTTCCCAGAGATGGGATGCGGCTGGAAGGGCATCCGCTGCGTAAAACAAATGCTGGATAAGTTGGTGGTTCATTCCGCTGTGGCGACCCCAGATTAATAAAGGGACTAAGCCGAAAAGAAAATGAATGAATGAATGAATGAATGAATGAATGAATAATAATAATAATAACAACAACAACAATAATAATAATAGATATAGCTGCAAGCAGAAATTAAGGGGCCAAGCAGTTCAGAGCCATATTGATCAAAGCATTAAAGAACAGAATGAACAAAGCAGTCCAGAGGCCACAAGCAACAAGGTAAGTAAGGATATTTAAGCATTGCAGAGAAACTCAGATGCAGTTTGGTGTTATACCAGCACATTTGTCTGTGCCATAAACAAAAACCTATTGCCTATTGACACAAATATTGACAAGTTCACAACACTTGGTCATCATGGTCTCACGATGATCCGTTATTTCGGCAAACGGTCTAGGAGGAGTTTGCAAAAGAAGTTTTTGAACAAAATCAATGTGGCGGACAGGACGTTTAGCCAAATGTGGCATGAAACAATGTTACCAAATTTCTGTGTTGTGGTCATTGTGATTTCCATAACTTTTCGTCAGCATGGTCTAAAGATGATCGGAGTCAAATTTGGTGACAATTGAATCAACGGTCAAGGAGGAGTTCGCAAAAGAAGGTTTTTGAACTAAATCAATACATAATAATAATAATAATAGGAACGCTAATGAAAACAATAGGTTCCACCATAGCTTTGCTGCTTGGCCCCTAATAAATATTAGAGTGATTTCTGAAGGATCATGTGACTAAAGTAATGAAGCTGAAAATCTTTAAAATCACTGGAATAAATTAATAAATTAAATTAAATGATCAACTACTTTTGAACAGTTATTTTATAGTGCAATAACTTTTCACAATTTTACAATTTGTACTGAATTTTTGATAAAATAAATGCAGCCTTGGTGAGTAGGATAAACTTATTTTAAAACATAAGTGTGTGTGTGTGTGTGTGTGTGTGTGTGTGTGTGTGTGTGTGTG
>CAIGQZ010001680.1:739946-752173 GCA_903798205.1 Danio tinwini | reverse complement strand
TTTTTTTTTTTTTGCTTTCATAATACCCCATCTAACTATACTTAACCCTTTACTGATATCTTTACTTTAAAATAGACTTTTTTTTAACGCTTAAATAACGCTTAAAATAACACTGGAGCAGAGTTAAAGTGCAGAATTAACCAGGAATAATGAACTCCTGTTAAAAAGCAAAATCACTGAAGAAAAACAGAAAACTACAATTGAATTCAGTCATAACCTTAGGCCCTGCTGTTCACACAAACGTGGGTATTGTCTAAATTGCTAAACAAAAACGCAGTATCAGGTTACTAAAAATTACATTTTTGAAAACTCTTGTCAGGGTGAAAATTGCAAAATTAAGAAAAAAAAAGAAGGCAAAAATTAAGAAAAAAATGTTTTCGTTTACAAAAATAACTGCATGTGTGGACGTGGCCTTGGGAATTCAAGTTCATCAAGCTATTAGATGTCAACATTGTGTTTTTTTATGCTTTTTTTTTCTTTGACTACTGTAACTGTAGTGTGGGACCAAATAAGTCAAAAAAAGTCATCTGGAATGGCAAAGAAAGTGTTCTTGCAGGACTCCCAGAGTTCATCAAGATTATTTGGATTCATCTTCAATGACTCCTCCTTCATCTTACCTCAGACATGCTCAATATTTATCATGTCTGGTGACTGGGCTGGCCAATCCTGTCTGGTGACTGGGCTGGCCAACTGGGCTGGCCAATCAAGAATCTTTGGATTCAACTTCAATGACTCCTCCTTCATCTTACCTCAGACATGCTCAATAATTATCATGTCTGGTGACTGGGCTGGCCAATCCTGTCTGGTGTTTGGTGACTGGGCTGGCCAACTGGGCTGGCCAATCAAGAGTCTTTGGATTCATCTTCAATGACTCCTCCTTCATCTTACATCAGACATGCTCAATGATTATTATGTCTGGTGGCTGGGCTGGCCAATCCTTGTGATTCCTTGTGATTCATGGAGCACCTTGACCTTCTTTGCTTTTTTTAGGAACTTTAATGAGAAGTATGAGAAGGAGTGCTGTCCTGCGGAAGAATTTGCCCTCTCCTGTGGTTTGTAATATCATGGGCAGCACAATTGTCTTGATACCACAGGCTGTTGATGTTACTTATCCAATTTGCAGATCTCTTTTGCACACCCACTTACTGAATGTAACCACAAACAATGATTTTTCCTTCACCAAATGTGACTGATTTCTGTGAGAATCTTGGGGTCATGTGGGTGCCAATAGGTCTTCTGCAGTATTTGTGATGATTAAAATGCAGTTCAACAGAGGATTCATCGGAAAAATCTACCTTCTGCCACTTCCAAGTGAAGTGAAGTTATTAATTGTTGCTCTTACAACTGCGATCAATGACAAGACTTTTGTCAGTGTATATTATTTTATGCTTATTTGGGGTTTTTTTATGTAGCAAGTGAGCAGACCCAGAAATCCATCTAACATACATTATACATTTTTTATATTCTAACAATTAGTAGAAATGGATAATACGTTCATATGTGCAACTAATCTCTGCTTCATATACAAGCTAGGGACTTCAGTTCATTGAAGCTTTGTTTGGTTAGCTAATTAAATATTACAGCTCAAATCAATATTTTATGTACACTCTAAAAAAATACAGTAGATGTTAATTAACAGTTGCGCATAGCTTGTGATTCATAGATGTGTTCCATTTAGTTATGCTTTCAGCGTGAATTATGGGACCATGATTCTGCTCTACTGAAAATGTTGCTCTGCATAAGAGAGTAATAATAATATTTTTGTATAGTTTGAGTTATTTACCCAAAAAACTGGGTAAAATAATATATATTTTTTTATATAAAATATTCTACACAGTAAAACCCTACAGTCAACTTTATCAAATGAAATGAGTGTAGTTAACTCAAAATTTACTGAAAGTTAATTATACTCATTTGAAAATAGTTTTGAACTTAGTGTTGAAGGTAACGAGTAAATGAAATACCTCATTACTTCAACTTAAATGGAGTAAGTTCACAGTACTCATAATTTTATTTTTTTAACCTAAATGGTTTGTTGCAATCGATTTCCTCAAAGCGTTTGAGTTGCCTTAACTTATTTAGTTTTACAGTACTCAGTTGGTTTGAGTTATCTTCATTTACTGGGTTTTACTGTGCTCAAATTGCTTTGTTTACCCAAATGGGGTAAGTTCACACTACTCATTAGGATTAGTTAACTTAAAGGGTTTGTTGCAATCAAATAGTTTGAGTTACCTTACTGGGTTTTACAGTGTATTAATACACTTTTGTAATTATGAGTTAAACAGACATTATAACCCATTTATTGTTTTGACAAAACATTTTTGACACAGGAATAAATCATTCTGAATAAAATGCACTAAGCCCTAATCCCTTCGAAGGGTTTACTTGAGATCACCGCTAGCACTAAAGATCACTTTGTCAGTAATCTACCTGATCTTTCTAATTTCCATAGCATTCCAGGCAGCCCAGGAGAGCTTGACACTGCAGCTGAAACTATTGATTCTAGCACGTTAGACATAGTTGCTCCGTTACACTTCAAAAAGATTAGGGGAAAAAATCTGACACCATGGCAAAATGAGCACACACGTGCCTTAAAGAAAGCAGCCTGGAAAGTGTAACTTATAGGGAAGAAATCAAAACTAGAGGTTTTTCGTTTGGCCTGGAAAGAAAGTAAGCTTAACTTTAGAACTTTCTGTCAGATCTGCTTATTTTTCAACATTAATAGAAGAAAACCCTAGGGTCCTGTTTAACACAGTAGCCAATCTAACTAAAAATAAAGCATCAACATCATAGCAGTAATGACTTTATTAACTTTTTTACATACAAGATTGATAATATCAGAGATAAAATAAGTATTATCAATCTGCCTCCTACAGCATCATCCCAATTAGAGCACTGTAGACCGTTAATGGATAAATTAAAACATTTTCAACAGTAGGTGAGGAAGAACTGTCTAAACTGATAAATTCGTCCAAATCAACAATGTCTATGCTAGATTCTATACCGACCAAATTATTGAAACAATTGTTTTCAGAAGTTTCTGAACCTGTTCTTAACATTTTGAATTCATTCCTACATTTAGAATACGTTCCTAAAACTTTTAAACTAGCTTTCATTAAGCCTCTTATTAAAAGAACACAGCTTGATTCCAAAGAACTAGTAAATTATAGACCCAATTAATAACCTGCCTTTTCTATCAAAGATACTAGAAAAAGTTGTTTCTGCTCAACTATGTTCCTTCCAACAAAGAAACAATATTTATGAAAAATTTTAATCTGGATTTAGAGCATTTCATAGCACAAAAACAGCACTCCTAAGAGTTATAAATGAGCTCCTCATGTTGTCTGATCATGGTTGCATTTCTCTTTTAGTGTTTTTGGACCTAAGTGCTGCATGTGATACAATTGATCATAATATTCTCCTTGATAGGCTTGAAAATTATGTTGGTATTACAGGAGCTGCATTGGCCTGGTTCAGTTCTTATCTATCTGAATGTTATCAATTTGTTTCAGTTAATAAAGAGACATCAGACAGATCAAAAGTACACTGTGGGGTACCACAAGGCTCAGTTCTTGGTCCCTTACTGCTCACACTATATATGCTACCGCTAGGTGATATCTTTAAAAAACATGGAGTTAGCTTCCACTGTTATGCTGATGATATACAACTTTATATCTCCGCTCAACCTGATAACTTGTATTAATTTACGAAATTAACAGATTATATAGCTGATATAAAAAATTGGACGACTAATAACTTCTTATTACTAAATTCGGATAAAACTGAGGTCTTGTTTTTTGGACCCAAAAACCTTACATGCAAAAACACTGTTTAACCCTTGATGGATTCTTAGTTCAGTCCTCATCTTCAGAAAAACATTTGCAGGTGATTTTTGATAACCTGTCATTCGAAGACCACATTTCAATCATCTGTAAAACATTTTTTCATCTTAAAAATGTTGCCAAACTTCTACATATGCTATCAATGTCTGATGCGGAAAAGCTTATTCATGCTTTCATGACTTCTCGATTAGATTATTGTAATGCGTTACTAAGTGGTTGCCCTGCTGGCCTAATTAACAAACTTCAGCTAGTTCAAAATGCAGCTGCTAGAAGCTCTCTAGAAAAAAGAAATAAGATCATATTACTCTATTTCTTTCATCATTGCATTGGCTCCCTATTAAATATTGTATAAATGTAAAAATCCTACTACCTATCTGACTACCTACAAAGCCCTGAATGGCTTAGCTTCTGGTGTATTATAGCCCCTCACGTCTACTATGCTCAATTAATTCTGGGCAATTGATTATTCCCAGAATATCAAAATCAACTGTAGGCGGTAGATCTTTCTCATATCTGGCACCTAAACTGTAGAAGAACCTTCCTAGCACAGTTCGAGAAGATGACACACTCTGTCAGTTTAAAACTTATTTAAAGACACATGTCTTTGCATTAGCATACAATTAAAACACAAATGCTGTTGAAATCCAACTCCTCTAAAGGATAATTAGTCCATATTATTTAGGGCAACCGGAGCCGGGAACACTTCCCTAAAGACATTATCTTCTCCACGATGGACGTCCAGCACTCTCCAGCCTCCGGTGCCTAGACACGTTTGGGCATAGGAGAAATGGTTGTGCCCAATAAGCCTGGTTTCTCTTGAGGTTTTTTTAATTCTTCACTTTCGCCAATTGGTAAAGTTTTTTCCTCTACGCTGTCGCCACTGGCTTGCATAGTTTGGGACCTGTGGAGCTGCACATTGATGGATTTGCTCTTCAGTGTTTGGACTCTCAGCAGTAAATATTAAATCACACTGAACTAAACTAAACTTCAACACTGAAAACTGAACTGACACTGTTTCAATTTACTATAATGTGAAGCTACATTGTAAAAGCGCTATAGAAATAAAGATGAATTAAATTGAATTTAATTAAATTTAATTTACCCTCCAGAGTGACAGCTTCAAATGTTTGGGGCATTGGGATGAGTCCTTCCGAATAGTTTACTCTGTTTGACACCAAACAACTGCCCAGTACAAAGGATCGTGGGGGCCATGATTCCTCCATCAGTTTATCTATGGGCCATGATCTATGCTTCATTCCAAAGGCCTTTTTGGTGGGTCAGTTTTAAGCACTTTGGTTTGGAACATTATGATGTGGTGGCCATGATTGTTTTCACTTCAGAGTGTCTTTTATACTTTTTTTCTGGGTTTTCTCCTTTAATGGACAAGACAATGAAGATTACAAACAGGAAAGTGAGGGTTGCAAAGAGAGGAGAAGGATCAGCAAAGGATTTGAGCTATGTGTTGACGAACTAAAGATTATTGGCACCGACCAAAGTGCTTTTTAAAGAAGATATATCCTATTTTGGGTAATCAGGTAATTTGCATTTAAAGACACACATGTGACAACAGTATGTTTTTACTGACACTCAAAATTGGGCATCTACAGCATATTACATGAAATGATAAGTTTTTATATGGTACTTTCTTTAAAGACTATAAATGAATAATGCATTATCTTTGTAAAACACACAAAAAAATAATTTGTGTGTGTAACCTGTAAAATAGATATTTTTGCATCTACATCCACTTTTTTAACATTTGGTGTAGGATCTATGTAATTAAGTTACATTTTGTTTACAATATGGCATAACGTAGCATTTAATTCTTGTTTATTGCTTATTTATTTAATTATTTCATAATTAATAAATGTTCCATGAATTTAATTGAAAATTAAATTGTTCTACATGTAAATGCTTATATTTAATATATGAGTAATATCACACAAGTAGCAGTGTGATGTGGCTGTATATGGGTGGGAGGCATGCAATGGCTTGAGGCCGCAGGCCAAGTGCCTTAGTGCCCCCCACCAGTGATGATATACATCCATATCGCATTGCTAAAAGTGTGATATTGTGTTTATACAACAGTTCAACTGCATAATTGTGTGTATAAAAAAGAAAATCAAACACGAAGTCTCAAAAACCCTTTTATGAAATATTTTCTTCCACAATTCATTCACATCTGCAGCTGATGTCAGAACAGCAGTAATCATTGCCAGTTTACAAATGTCTCTTTAGAGCTAGTATTTGAATGATTCTCTAGCTTAATGTCTAAAGCGATGACAAAACAAGTCATTTTTGCTCACATTTTAAGATTATAAGCTAAACGGCATGGAATGCCGTCAATCTACAGAGATTTCCAAGTATTTCTCTGTTGCAATCACGATATCACAACAATTAACCCCGAAAAAGCCAATGCAATGCAAACACTACCAGATTCTGTGGTATAAATACGGCACTACAAAATACATAAGAGAGAGATCGACTCAGAATGACACACCTGATTTGTAATGATTTGTTCAGCTGTAGTTTGAAACTTACGCTAAAAAAATGCAGTTTTTCTCCCCTAAGGACTTATTATGCGGTCTCTATCGCCATTTTGTGGCGGAACGTCAACCGTCACTTTCTTTGGTCTGCTCAGGCACTGAATCAGATGCTCCGAAATTATAAATATTTTAAAATAGGCACTATCCTTATACAGTAAATAAACTGCAAAGTTGCAATCTAAACAACTACATTCTATACTAAAAAGCTTTAAAAGAATGCTATGCTGTCCAACAGCAGCAATATTTGTCAAACTGAAGAGTGTACACTTTACAGTTTGACAATTATTGCTGCTGTTGGACAAGGGTGAAGAGGCTGTATGAGTGCTGTTATTTGCAGAATATAGCACGGCTATCAGCCAATCAGATTCAAGAATTAGACAGAACTGTCAAATAAACACATATATACTTACATGCATAGGAACAGTAAAAGTCAACTACAACCTAATGTTAAATAACAACAGAATATTGTTAAATATGGCTCTAATGTGTATGAGCGAGCATGATTTTCTGTGAGATGCTATGCTGTTGGTATCATAAAAAGTGCTGACAAGCTCTGAAGCAGATGGTGGTGTCCCCTGTGGAGTCATTCCCCTCTCTGTCACCTTTTGTAGCTTCTGTTTGTGGAGAATTCACTCTGCCCGTTCAGCATGAACAGATGACCTCCACACACTATGGTGAACAAAAACACACACAGACAATCACCAGTAGTTCCAGTAGTTCAAAATTTAGTGGAAGTCTTTTTATATTTTTCCTAACAATATAAAAACATAATTTGTATGTAAAGTACTTCAGTGTAATTATAATTTATTAACTTAAGAGTTTTGAGAATGTATGACCTGTTACTTGAATCTCTGTTAAATCTTGATTTTATTTTAAAAAGCCTCTAAAAAGTATTCATCTTCAATCTATTGGACAAGAATAAATAAGCTTTATGTTAAACCATAAACTACCATTGATGTACTGTACAATAGATCAGCAGTTAGAATTAGCTTAGTTTTAGACAAAAAAATCAGTTTTAAAAATAGATTCCCCTGGAGAACTCATGGTAAAGCCAGGTATTAGATGTAAGACTGACTTCGCTTCAAACTTGGCTAAGGTGAAGGTCTGCTCAGTTTTTAGTGCTGTCATGACAGTGGAGCGGGACTGACAGCCATGACCATTCCTGCTCCTCTTCCCCCTGTGGCAGCTCAAGGTTAACAGTCTGTAGAAGAGGGAAACAGACAATTACAGACTAGTCAATAGCTCTCTGAGACTGGAGCACTATAGTATACCACTGAAGTCAATAGGAGCATCTGAAATGACTTGCTATTAGCTGAGCACTGCATGGCTAAAGCGAAATTTACTGTCACAATACTGCTCTCATTTAGGAGACAGTGAAAGTGGTCCATTGGGTCTGGGATTGACTATTCCTTAAAGGTGCAATCAGTCATGTTTTCCTCATTAATTTTTTTTAGAAAGCAATTGCATTTTATTTACACATACTGTATGCACATATGAGGAAGCCTGCAGTCATATTAATCATCTGTAAAAGCTATTTTAAATTAATCCTACTCTATTTAACATGCACATAATTGTGCATTGTTAAGTTTGGCATTTTGAAATCACTCTAATAATAATAATTCTCTGTAATCCATCCAGTTATCAGAACCTCCCCAGCAAACATGCTTGTGCAGGGCCCATGCTGGCTGTTTGTGGGCACTAAAGACTACAGCCCACACCAAATCTAAACAGACCCAGTGCTGGCTAGCCCAGGTAACTGCTGTGGGCTCGCTACGAGCTCTGTGAGTAGCCAAAACTAGCAGACAGCCCACATTAATTCAATGAAGTCCTGGTGTGACCTAGCCCAGTCAGGCCCAGAGCAAGCTGCAATCATAGAGTAGATTAACACTAGAACTACAAATGAGTAACTTTACTTAAGATAATTTTACATACCTTTACTTCAGATATGTCTTTCAAAGCAGCATATTCAGTTCTGTGAAAAAAGGCTTCTCTCCTGCTTGAGAAAGTAAAACTGAAAACAAATTGTGGACATTCTCGGGTGGTCTAACGTAGCTTAACTATACATTTATAGGCTGCATTACAAAAAAGATTGTATTCTTGAGGTGTTGACTTAAATAAATATAATAACAGACATTCAAAGGTTAATTTTAATATCTCAATAGAAGCTTTGATTGTAAATATGACGTGACAGTATGAGAATGGTCAGAAATACCACTATGGTCATTCTACTAGTTATAGATTTCTGGTAGTTCCAATGTTAATGGTTACACTGCAAAAAATGCTTTTCTTACCTAAATATTTTGTCTTGTTTGTAGTTCATTCATTCATTCATTTTCTTTTCAGCTTAGTCCCTTTGTTAATCCAGGGTCGCCACATCGGAATGAACCGCTGACTTATCCAGCACATGTTTTACGCAGCGGATGTCCTTCCAGCTGCAACCCATCTCTGGGAAACATCCATACACACTCATACACTACGGACAATTTAGCCTACCCAATTCACCTGTACCGCATGTTTTTGGACTGTGGGGGAAACCAGAGCACCCGGAAGAAACCCATGCGAACGCAGGGAGAATGTGCAAACTCCACACAGAAGCTCGAACCAGTGACCATCTTGCTGTGAGGCAACAGCACTACATACTGCGCCACTGCGTCACCGTTTTTAGTCCAAATATCTAAAAATTCTTATATCAAGAAACATTTTCTTGGCAAGCAAAACATAATGTCTTGTTTTCAGAAATAATATGCCAATATTAAGTCAGTTTTTCCTTAAAACAAGCTAAATCATCTGCCAATGGGGTAAGCAAAATAATTTAATTTTTCTATTTGATATTAGATTATTCTGCTTACCCCATTGGCAGATTATTTTGCTTGTTTTAGGGAAAAGCTCACTTAAATTTGGCATATTATTTCTTAAAACAAGACAACATGTTTTGCTTGTCTAGAAAATTCATCTTGATTTAAGAATTTTTAGATATTTGGAATAGAAACAAGACAAAAAATCTAAGTAAGAAAAGCATTTTTAGCAGTGTAAATGTTGGCCCATTAGTGTTGGCCCTACATGGGCAACCCTCACATAGCCCCCAAGAAGCCATCACTATATATATCCACACTGTCTCTGGATAGGCTGTTTTACTTTCAAGTTTGAAAACTGAAGGTTAAAAATGGTATCCTACCCACCTATGATTTGTGTGAATGAAAGACTTGAATATGATTGACCCTACCATGCTATCATTCCCTTTGACAATTTAGTGTCTGTATGTCTTTAAGAACAATGTGGAGTAACCAGTTACCAGTAGTCTAACAAGAAGCAGGAAACAGCATACAGAAAGCAGCATGGCCAACATAAGGCTACTAACAGCTGCCCATATTTCTAGATCGTGGAGTTTCTTTTGTCTAGACTTCCCTTTCCAGAATACTCTTCCAACCTTAGGTATTATCCCTGTTTTAAAGCGTAAATGCATTGGAGGACTATCACATTGGGACTTTTAGCAGGGATGCTTAAACCTGGTCCTGGAGGGCTGGTGTGCTGCAGAGTTTAGCTCCAACTTGCTTCAACAGGCCTGCCAGGATATTTCTAGTAAACCTAGTTAGAGCTTGATTAGATTTTTCAGGTGTGTTTGATTAGGGTTGGAGCTAAACTCTCCACCACAGTTAAAAGTGATAATAGCTGTGTTTTATTTTTATTGTTCACCCCAAAATGAACGGCAGAACATTAAAGAAAATGTATATCTAAATATGTGGTAATATTCAGATAATGCAAGTTAACGGTCAGGTTTTTGAGATAAAAAATAAACATAAAAAAATAAGTCAAAGGCTGCGTCCAAAACCGCCTACTACTCAGTAAGTACTGCATTTGAATTGAAATGTACTTCTCAATCGTTAGAAAAGTACGTTCTATACAGTGTGAATGTGAGCAGTATGAATGAAATTCGGTCATACTACATCCGCCATTTTGTCATGATAACGTGACCTATCCTCGTGAGTTGCGCCACTTCACTCCCATTCATGAATTCTCTCGCGGGGCATCATGGGAATCTCACCGGAAGTAATAGGTCATCCAGGTACTTCTCGCATACTGATTTTCAAATTCTATGAATTCGGACATACTACTTGGCTCGCATACGGATTTTAGCATACTATATAGTATCGAAGTATACGGTTTCGGACGCAGCCCAAATCAATCCCTATGGCTCCCAATGATATACTAAGGTCGTATGAAACAAAACCATTCAAGAAAATGAACAGAATTAATAATATTTTTAGCTTTAATGGAATTGGATTGCTGATTTCAAATGTGCCATTCAAACACAAATGTGTGGCAAACAGATTTTCTGGCTTGGGTGCCAGAAAAAGCGGTGCAGGGACTCTGCAAACATGTCTGAAAAAAAAAACTGACTTTCCTTGAAGGATCCTTTAAAAATATTCCTGTCAGTAGAAAATTGTAAATGTAAAACAATTTCCATTCCACGTAAGATCATCCACAACACTAGGTGTCAGTATAACATCTGAAATCACATTTGTAAAATAAAGTGCTACATAAACAAAAAAACGACAGAGTGGACGGGTGTTGCTAGATCGAATATGGTTGTGGCCAGAAGTTAACGAGAATTATTTATATTATTTATAAAATTTCCCATTTATTGTATTTTTTTAAAACCTACCCTATACCTATATATAAATTACTGTTATACAGTCTCATAAAAAATGCTGATATATTGATGAGCATATCGCACTTCCGGCCGGCAGCGTATCCCATCTAAACATTACCAGAGTGGACCTATCTATATTTCACAAACATAAAATGATGTGTTGTTAAATATTTGACTTGCAGTTGTACCAGAGATATTTTCATTCAGCACAGTGTTCTTCATAGTACATTTTCTAGACACCACACAAGGCATTTCCCCCCCACTGAAAATTCATTTCCAGATTGGAAATACCAGCAGTGGAACAGTAAATCTGCCCTATTCCTGGACCTGGTTTCTGCCCTAAGCAGTAATTGGACTGGTCTGTCTTCAGCAGGTGAATGACTCTCTCATTTGAATATCAACCATGTCCACATGCTGGCGGCCATGACAGCTTCATTACCGCCATGTGTGAAAATGACGGGAGGGGTAATGCATACGGTACTCTTATGCCCACTGCGCTCTGCCTTCACACCTACAATTTCTATCTCTCTCACACACATCACAGGCAACTCGACAAACCCAGTGTGGTTTAATAAGACAGCTTCAGCAGTGTGTCCTCTCAACCCCAATTTGGTGTGCTCCCTGCTGCCCTCGCTGGTCTATGCTGAGTAGAGGAGGTCCATAGGTGACTTTACCTGTCAGTCATGCAGCCGAGAGCCCTTTGTTTCCCCGATTATGAATTTATAATGAAAATCACCCTCACCTCCGGACGACACGGTAATCTAATTAATGTAGCAAATGTGTCAGACGTGTTCGAGCTAACGGCAAGTGACATTAGCATAGCATAGTTTCCTACTGCAGACTCTATGAGCAGTCTTTACAGAAGCTGTAAAAAGGTACAGAGTTAAGTAAGAATCACTTTTGTCTGAAAAAGAAATTTAATTCTTACACTGGTTCCTGATGATACAATAAAACAATATAAAAGCTATCGTGCACATGTTAAACTGAGACTTTGTGTGTTAATTAGTCATAACGGCAATACAAAATTTTGTTAATTACTGGCATCTTGATTTCAGTTAAATTAGTATGTATTATGATTTTTTGAAAATGTTATCACTAGAAATATTGATCTATGAATGAAGTGCATAGATACATACATAGATACATGCATAGAAAACAAGCACTACTATATATATATATATATATATA
>CAIGQZ010001680.1:717364-731060 GCA_903798205.1 Danio tinwini | reverse complement strand
ATCCATCCATCCATCCATCCATCCATCCATCCATCCATCCATCCATCCATCCATCCATCCATCCATCTATCTATCTATCTAAAAAGCATATTGACAGCGCTTGAATTATTGCCCAAATTAGGTCATTTGCAGGTGCTCTATGGAAGTGGGCGTGGCTAACGATATCCTTTTTTTTTTTTTTGAGAGGGTTTTCCAAATACAAATCTCTGATTGGTGGAATTGTCTTCAGGGCATCCATCACAGTTTAGAAATCGTTTGATAAATTGCAGTTCTTGAACACAATGCAAATATCGTTTGATTTGGATTTATTTTTCAAAGACCTGCTGCGCATGCCATCAAGAGTTCAGGTGACGCTTTAATGCACACGCTTGAAGTATATTTGTCTCATTTACCAGTATAACGGAACTTGGTCTGAATAGGCTATTTGCATTTATTCACTGATATATAAATATTAGAAAAATTGCACATAGGCTAATCATTATATACTCTACCGGTCTTTGACTAAACATAGGTTATTAACCAGTCAAATCGTACTCCTTAAAAATATGTATTATGCGTGCCTATGATTTCGGGTGTAGTTTTGTTTACTGATTGCTTGCAGCCTTGACTTTGATGGTCTTATTTAAAAACGTTTGCTTTTGGCGACCAGTAGGCTACCTTCTGATCTAAAATGTATTGACTTAATGTCACATTCATTTGAAAAAGTAAAAACACTGCTTGCCTTAAGGGCATTTAGTTTGTGATGAAACGTTTATGGTTTTGCAGGGATTAGACGGTCAAGTCATGGAAAAACAGAAGAGCAGCGGCGCCATCTGTTGGTCAATTTGTGCCTCACACAAGCTTGTTAAATATTTATGAGAAGAAACGATTTGTATGGCATCTTGACAATGATCTTTTATGGCTAAGTACGGCAATAAAATTGTTTGAGTAGAGATTATTATTAGGATTTAGCTCGGTGAAGTTGGGTTTAAATCACGTATAGGCTAATGTCCTAATGCTCTGTATTTGCTTATTAGGAAGGGGTTATTGCGTTTAAGGGACTTCGTACACAAACATAAATTCCCTCTCGTAAACCTCTCAACGCTCATCTGTAGTTTTAACAACAAACTATCTTGCTCACAGGCCACATTATGCTTTTATACTTTACTTTGAATGCCAGGCAGGACATAATGTGTGCACAAATGTGTTAAATAATTCAATGTATTAGTCTTAATTCGTCGGTACAGAAAGCGCGAATGCGAGAAAATGACACACTTTTTAAATGTTTAAGTGTTTCTCTTCAAACATCTGTAATCTTCAGTGTTCAATATTATCAGCTTTAGCAATGTCTTTGTGAAATAGTACTCTCAGAAAGGTACAAAAAATGTCACTGACACAGTAGGTAGCCTATACAAAGCCCTACCCCATTGTTTGTTTGTTTTTTTTAAGTGCCTATACCTAGAGTAGTCCTACCTTAAACTGTACAAAATATCTTTTTTAAAAAGGCATAGCCACAGTGACATATTTTTTGTATTTTTATAGCTGAAAGCATAATGTATGCTGGCTCCATTTTATTGTCAATAAATAGTCAATCACTCTGATTCACATTGTATATTATTGCTTTTCGTCCATGTTCTCTTCACACAGTGAATCAAAGCGTTTGTGTCCTGAACTGAAACTGTGAATGGCCTCAGATACAGTGTAGCGAGTCCTGCCTTCAGCACAGGCCTCAATTTTTCTCAGACTTAGTTGGGACTGTAGGAAGAGGTGCAAGCAACTGTCTGACAGCAGAACTGCACTGTGAACCACCCTGGAGGAAGTAAGCATTTCACTAATTAATCAAATCATAACCATTTCAGTTACTTTAGTTATTAGTGGATTGTTAAATAGATTTGTAAAATCTCATTTGTATCAAAAAGATAGATTCATCATAGGAATTTATCAGGCTTACTCATGAATGTCATATAGGATGTGACAAGATCATATGGAAAAACACACAAATGAGATGTTCAAAACATCTAAATGTTTAGTATTTACATTAGATTGTGAGCAGGGGCGGATTTAACCAATAAGCGAAGCAAGCAGTCATTTAGCGCCTCAGGAAATTTGGGGGCCCCCCAATAGTATAAATTATATACATAACATCGTTTTCTATCATATTTTGTATGGTGAGGGTCTAAGAAATTACATTTTAACATAATTATAAAATCTACTCAAATTTGTCCCAATCATGGAGCAGTCCAGCAGTGAAGTCAGGTAAAGAGTTTATTATTTTCAATTTATTCATTTTTTTAGTTGTGAATTTATTTTAAGAAAGCAAATCACTTAAAAAGTTGAGATTTTATTAAGATAAAACATGAAAAAGTAGATTCAGTGATATAAGAAAAAAACCCTGCAAAATAAAAATTAATAAAACTACAAAGGGTGCATTTTAGGACTGTTGACCCCATGGCTGGCACTGCTTAGAGTTCCTAAATCAATCCGCCCCAGGTTGTGAGTCATCGTTTTGTTTTAATTTAATGTTTTGTGTGTGTGTGTGGTTATTAAGACACTTACGCTTCTAGAAATTTCCTTAAGCCCTCCATACGGGCTCCAATTTCTTTTGCATTGTTGAGACTGAAGAAGGGGTTTTTCGGAGGAAGTTTAGGTATTTGTGTTCTGCAATTCAAATACAAAAGTTTAAGTTTGTGTCACAGAAAATTGCCCAATGACGGAAATTTTTAAATGTCTGCAGTACTGCTGCTTATAGTGATAATTAGCAGTGTTGATATTGTTAGCCAAAACTATTGAAAATATGTTTGGTAATTATACTAAAACTGAAATAAAATAAATATTAGATGGAAAGCCTGAATGTGCAAATCCTTACAAAATTATTAGAAATGTTAGCAAGTAATTGAAATAAAACAGGATAAGTAAAAATACTGTTAAATATTAAAATAGTATTACAATAGCCCCGTTAAATTTAAATTAACCAAAGTGATCTATTAATTCATTAAAAAACTACATTATAAATGTAATTCACCCATAACCAATTATTTCCACACACACGATCTGGTGATTTGTCTGTTTTAATATAATAAAAAAATGAATTGACTCATTAATATATAAAATATGTTATAATAAATTATATATTTAAAATATATTATAATATATTTTTTTATATTCATACATTTTACAACGTATATTAATAATATTTTTAATATATGCACTTACTCTCACATGTATTTATGTCTTACCTACATATGAATAACCATCAGTAATAAATTATTCAAAATAAATAGACCAGATGCAATGGCTACATACATAAGCAAGGCATTTTCCTGTAGTTTTTTTCTTAACCACACAAACTCGCTGAATCTCCGCCGCACACAGGAGCTCTTCTTAGTGAAAGCCAAGCTGTTTGTCTAAGCAAATACAAATTACAAAAAAACAATCAGGAAGTATCTGTCCTCCGTTTTGAACATTTGCATTGGACTGCACTTACATGTATACAAACTTCATAATCCATGTAGGCATGCCAGAAATCTTCCTTCTGGATGCGAGGATCCCTCACCCAAACACCAGTGAACTCCTGCATAAGTCCAAGAATGGTGAAAAAGAGCGAACACATACACTCACTCACTACCTCTTATTGGACAGTGACACACACCAGCAGGCTTTGAGATAAAAAATGGGGAAGAATAAAGTAGGAAGTATTTTCATGAGACATTGGTCTTGTTGACCAACTGGGGCTGATTCATGATAACTGTAGACTTGGGAAAAACATCACAGCTCATTTTGTGCCTGTGACTGACAGCGGTGCTTCATTTTTACCAGCCACTAGAGACATAGCAGACTAGCTGCACCATAAAAAATAAAAGGAGCAGGAAAAAGCAGCTGGAAAAAATGGGTCTCATAATCATAATACCTGTGTGTTTAAAACAACCATAGAAGTACTTAAATAGTTATTCATGTACCTGTAGCTGTTTCTAACCTCTTAAAATAAAAAAATGGCTATTATAAACTATATTTATGAGCATTCTGATATTTAAAAGGACAATCTGCTAACTGACTTTATTTTTTACTACATAATGTACCAAGGGTAACTAGAGTTATTTGATTTTAAAACACTTTTACAGATGACTGCAAATTTTCATGTTTATAAGAACGATCACAACACTTCTGAGGTAATTCTATGTTTATTTAAAGCACCTAGAGATTTAATGTTACAGTGATCTTTACAGAAAACAGGAACTGAGAAGAGTGAAACGGCAAGACAAAGGTCTTCAACACAACCTCAAAAAGCCTACAGTAAATGGCCTAATCATACTGCTGTTATGAAAGTGAAACTGACCAAAAATAAACATGACACAAAAAGTGTGATTGTACAGGCTACATTCTAGAATTAGTTTTGTGCAAATCTACCGATTTATGAGTCACACTACTCGCTCACAGACCAAGGGATTAATCACAGTATATTTTTTAAAATGGCCTGTTTACACCAAGAACAAAACTATAATGATGCACATAAATGCTGGTTCAGGAAGTATTTTGCCCATAAGGATTTAAAAAAAGGCTTTGTTAAAGCATTATAAGACACAAAACACACCAACCAAATATGAGGTGAATTACAATATTAAAAACTTTGAAGCAAAAAATGTACATGAAAATTGGAAATAGTGTATTTAATGGATTCAATAATGAAGAGTTACAATGCCATGAACCATTGCAAATGGCTTAACTGAAATGAATACAAAGGAAGAAAACTATTCCTAAAATTTTTTGGTTTTAAATATATTCAGAGGATAGGAAAACACAAAAAAGTAATTCAGTACTTAATGAGTGAGCAAAGCTAATGCTTTAGCATCAAATCTCTGATTGGTGGCATTTTCTGCGCAGTGTCATGAGTACTTAGCAGAATCTGACTGGTAAGTATCTCCCAATCTCTGTGTTGAGTAAAATTTTTAGCTTAGCTTAGCATAGATCATTGAGTCAGATTAGACCATTAGCTCAAAAATGTTCTTAGATTTTAGCAAAATAGCAACATTTCATTTTACATCGGTTCTTCGGCAAGAAGAGTCAAGCTTTTAATAGATTAATCTTCAAATCTCTTTTCGAGAGAGAAGCTAATGGTCTAATCCATTTCAATGATCTATGCTAAGCTAAGCTAAAAGTGCTCCCAACAGTTTACCTTTAAGGGAATTGTAAAATGAGCCCATTTTCAAAAAACTTGGAAGTATTTCTTTAAAACGGACATATTAGGCTGTTGTTTATTGTTTAAATACCGTTTTAAAAATTATTCCAAAAACATAATCTGTCATGTTATTATGAAAAAAAAATTAATTTGCTTGCAGAATCTGACTGCTAAGTTATATTATTACATGGCTCTCCCGAACTCTGGGTCTGGTAGGAGCATATTAGTTTAGCTTAGCATAGATCATTGAGTCAGATTAGACCATTAGCATCTCGCTCAAAAATATTCTTAGATTTCAGCAAAATAGCAACATTTCATTTTCCATCGGTTATTCGGCAAGAAGAGTCAAGCTTTTAATAGATTAATCTTCAAATCTCTTTTCAAGAGAGAAGCTAATGGTCTAATCCATTTCAATGATCTATGCTAAGCTAAAAGTGCTTCCAACAGTTTAACTTAAGGGAATTGTAAAATGAATTTCATTAAACTTGAAGTATTCATTTAAAGCAGATAGATTTGTCTGTTTTTGTTTGAATAGCACTTTAAACGTAATTCCAAAAACAATCTGTCATAATGATTATATTTTGGTGTAAGCTAGAGATGAACAATTAACAATCTCAATATTAACTTGTTATTATTATAGTCGTTCTTGGTGTGAATAGGCCATAAGTGCTTAACAGTGAGTTTACAGCACAGACAGTACTAGTCAAACAGTTCCTCTCTAACAGGTACTGTACCATCTGTCATCATTTCCTATGTTAAATCACAGTTCAGATCATAACAACGGAGGACAGAAAAATGAACATCATAAACGAGTTCTCAAACAACAGACCAAGAAATACGACAACATCAGACTGATTAATAAACCACTTGTGTGGATTTGTACAAACAGAACACTACAGTAGGCTCTAATATTCCAGTCACATTTCTACAGGTAAGTGTGTTAGGAAGAGCTTCACATTGGAGTGTGGCTTTGCACACTTTCATTACACGGTACAGTAAACGGACAGTAAACTTAAGCCACAGTGTTTGTGTATGTTTAAAGCTGCCAGGAGGTACAGTAGTATCCACTGCTACATATTTTCGCTTTCACTGCTCGTCGTCTCCATGCCAGGTCAGCTTGTCCTCGTAAAAGCGGATTACCATCTGGGGCCACCTTTTACTGGCTTCCACGGCTGCTAGTAAAGCTACCTCATCCGTGTTTTTCCTGAGATTAAATAAACAATTAATGATCAGTGTTAATGGACAAATACAGGTAATTAAAAGGACATAATCATCAACTGCAGTGGCAACAGTATTGTAAACTACTCCATCTTTTTTGCTGTGATGGCATGTTTTATCTTCTGCTCCACTTGTTTGAGCACAGACAAAATTCCTTGATTCAGATTTTAAAACAGTGCAGTTTTCCCTAAAATTATCTAAATCTATCAACTTTTAAAAAAATGATTAACAAATATTTGATGACAAGTATATATAATAGTATTATAAATAATATAATATACAACAATAATAATAAAAATATAATATATAATATTAAAAACAAACTTCAATTCAATTCATCTTAATTTGTATAGCGCTTATACAATGTAGATTGTGTCAAAGCAGCTTCACATGGAAGTTTATAGTGAACACCACTGCGTCATCTCCAATCAAAATGTATGGGAATACGATAGCCAGCCTTAACTGCCTGTCATCATACGTAGCTCTGTATATCTGCACAGATTGCTTGTACAGATAGATAAATCAGCAGCATATTCATGTGCAGTGTGCTAACCTGGAGTAACGATGGCAAGCAAAAAAAACTTCTCTTTCAGAAAGAGTGATGTTAAGTGGCCTTGTATCCATAAAAAGACAGTCTTTGAAAGGGCTTCTGTAAAAATAAAGCTGGACCCGTGTGGTGTGTTAATGCGCAACTTTTTGGTCCAGAGGAAACCAAACACAAACCAACGCAAGGTGACAGTTGGGTTTTGTTGGTGCTAGATGTTTGGAGTCAACTTGATGTGTACCAGAATTTAGAATCAGTGACAGAGCCACTTTTCCACTATCGTGCCAATATAGGTTCTGTTTGCTTAACCGGTCCAAGACTCACTTTTTTTCTGATATTTCATTAGTTTTGAAGATTAGATTAACAAAACATAAATCAATGCTCTTTTGCCTAGTTATTTATACAGAAACTAGCATTCAGGCAACAGAGTGTAGAAGTCATGCTCACAAATGCTTTAACATTGTCTAACCATGCCTAGAATTCCAGGCTGAGAATGGTGTGCATTTGTGCCACACCATACCAGGCTCACATGGAAACACAACTGGATCCATACCTGACTGTTCTTAGAACAGTTTGGCATGATAGTGTAAAAGTGTCTCATTCATGTAATCTGTAATTTGGGTACCCCACTGGACTCGGTCAACTAGGCTGACATTGGACAAAATGCTTGCCTCCATGAAGACGTCAGCAGAGCCAAGCACACTGTTATCATGGAAAACCTTGCATGCAAGAAATATTATTACACACTGGCAAGTTTTGCTAACTACACAATCATAAACAAGCTAGCTTTCATTCAGTTTTTCAAAAGGTTTTTAAGTTTGCAATTGTTGTGTTATAAAGTACTAAAAAGGTTTCTTACTGGTGAATGACTCATGATGTAGTGTTAATGATGTCTATTGTCGTCTATTTGATGCGCTGTCATGAGAGAAGTGTTGAGACTTTGGACAGCTGTTTGTGCACATTTTCAATGCTATTAGGCTAAAGTTAGCATTCTCCCAGATCTCCTATTGCACCTTTACATGAATAG
Organism: Danio tinwini; assembly: GCA_903798205.1. NCBI lineage: Eukaryota > Metazoa > Chordata > Actinopteri > Cypriniformes > Danionidae > Danio > Danio tinwini. The sequence goes on along the minus strand of CAIGQZ010001680.1, from coordinate 723,119 downwards.
CAACACTGTAACAAGAACACCTTAAAAATAATGTGTAACCAAATTAAATAAAGTAAATAAAAAATAATTAATTGTTTACACATTATTTACTATAAACAGTATTTGTGTGTGATACACTTGGTATTTGAAACAATCAAAACAGTAATAAAGAATGAATTTATAGATCCGTTATAGAATTATTACCACTTGATGAGAAACATGAGCTCTCCTTGTTGGTCTGTGCAGCCGATGATGCAGTCTGGCTCAGGGTGGCTGGGTTGGCCTGTTGGGATCTCAGCGTTGTGTTCTTCAACCTTCTCACTAGTCCTTTTAATGAGCTCCTCCTGAGGCTGCTGGTGAGCCTGCATGATTCCACACAGAGAAATGAACTATCAGAAAACTTGACAAGAGGGATGAATTATAAATCACATGGCAAGAGTAATAAACCTGGAGCTTTTGGACAGGCTGAGCAGTAATAAAACTCTACACTACTGTAACTATTTTCAGTCCTGCATGTGAAGCTCCAATCTTCTGCTTTTTTAGCTCCACCCTCCTCTGACAATCCTGAAGACCTTGATTAACTGGTTTAGGTGTGTTTAATAAGGGTTGGAACATAACTCTACGGTAAGTTGCTTCAGAAATTACATAACTGATTATACTGAGACAAAAAAGCCAGAATTCACAGTACTAAAAAAGTGGGCACAATGACCCACTTTTACGTGATTCTTAAACTGTGTTTACACCACATAACAGCATGTGTGAATGGCAGTAAAGTGGCACAGCTTATGCATGAAGATCAACATGGCAATTGCGGCACAAGGGCATTCATACTACACACATTCATACTATTTAGAATATACAGTACATTTGTGGCCAAACTAAATTAGTCCAAATAATCCTTTTTATAATTACATTTAAGGCATCCGCTGTGTAAAACATATGCTGGATAAGTTGGCAGTTCATTCCGCTGTGGCGACCCCTGATGAATAAAGGGACTATGAATAATTCCATTTACTGCTGACGTTGGATGTTAAATCTAGGAATTTATCCAGTGTTCCAGTCCACACATAGGTAAATTAAGATGGGCTGGTCTAATAGTTAGCAAATCTATTTAATGAAATCATTTAAATGCTGGTAAAAAGCAGAATCAACCCTACAGACAGAGTTCTCAATATGTCCCGTTTCTCAATATGTGTTTGTGTCTGTACTTGCGTTCTTGTGAAACTTCATTAGTTATTGCCCAATCAAGAGTTCACATCTAGCCAATTACAGTTCAAATCCCTGTGTGTGCTTGCTCCGCCCCTTTTTATCAAGGATACATCAGGAGATTACTTGTGTGAATTTATAATGGGCAGGTACCCTAGGACGCATGTTGATCCAATCAACTAGCATCAATGGCAGAAAAGAAAAACGTACTACCTTTACTTGGTCACAAAATGTAGAAGTAAACATTTTCCAGGCATGGTTGCTGTTTAAAAACTTGAATCTGTGGTTTATTTATTAAGATGGTTCCTATTAATAATTTTCCAAGGTGTGACTATTCTCAAACCTCACTAAGAGCGGTGTTACAGCTTAACAGTTAAGGCCAATTGCATTATAGAGTACACTGCTGTTCCGATTGAAGAACTGCCAGACTTGGGTCCTCCTGACGTCCTCAAGAGTTCATATTCGTAGTCTGAACTGCTAAGGATGTAAGTCTGAGCTTTGTGTAGTTGGCATTCAGTAATATTTTGAGACACAGACAAACAAAAATGCTAATAAATAATGTAACATGACTTCTGTTGATGCACTAAGCATTTATATTGGGTTCTGAATTCAGTAATGCTGTGGTTCCTCTGACTCTGAAAGTTCTAGTAAAAATCTGAATTTTCAGTACAAATGTAATGCACCCCAAGTACCTACTCAAGCAAGTATGCAACTTCAGATGCAGGCATGATTTTCCAGGAGAATTTGTCACATTAAACTAACAGTTATTCATGGTAAGCCACGATAATTAGCAGATATTTAACTAGTGCAATTAATTTAATTGTGAAACACTGCTGCACCTGTGCTTTAATACTTAAAGGACCGAAATCTACAGTAATAGCATCACATTGCAACTGCATAGTATACAAAAACACTAACCATATCAGCAGCCAACTCTGATAACTCTTCCTTGGGCTGAACCTCGTGTTCTAGAGATTGACACTCCTCTTGTTCCGTTTCCTGTCCCAAGACAGTTAGGTTTCTGAGATACTCTTCTATCAGCTCAGGACAATCCAGGTTATCCTCTGGCTCCCAGGTATTCTCTGCACTGGAAAAAACAAAAAAAAGTATGAAAGGCCTGTCATATACAGGCAGATATTTATAATATAAATAATTTAAAAATCTGACACACAGACAGCACTGTTCCATAAACTCACTCTGTAAATCCTTTCCACTTCAGATAATATTCAACCTTTCCATTGTTGACTCTTCTGCGGATTATTTTTTCCACTGCAAACTCTTGAACAACAGTCGTCTCTTCTGCTTTCCTGTTTTTTACATTCTGCTTTTTCCTCATGGTTTCCTACAACACAACAGCTAATATTTGCTAAGGTTGAAATATAAAAATAAATAAAAAAACATTCTGAAGCATTACCACACATTAGGAGCGAGGTCAGTGATAAAGATTAAAATTTTGATAGTATGTGCCCTTGAGTAAACAAATGCTACAATACTAGTAAAACTGGTCCATGACAAGGATTTAATTTTTGATATTCTGCGTAAAAAACATTTTAATTTACTACAAAAACTGGTCAGCAACGGGGATTAATGTTTAATAATGCTAAAGTCTAAAAATGTCATATTACTGCAAAACTCTAGACAAAAAAATTATCACTTTAGCTGGTAAAATTGTAAAACCATATTCCTCACATACACTATCTATCAAGCAATGTTGCATATGACGTGAAAAATACCAGGAATTCCTCTCATAAACAATGCCAACAATACGTCGCTGCCAGAGCAGTGAAGTCACCGCTTATATGTATGACGTATCATTTCCTACAACCTAAACTTTCCCAGTCACAGACCAAGCATAGTAATATCACGAATGACGCTTGTAATCAATGTTATTGTTGATGCGCCACTGATATGAATTTGGTAAGTGCGCGCGCCCACCTGCCGTTGCCCGCAGTTCACGCGCTATTCGTTTATTTCCTCAGCTGTTGATTAATGCTCGTACAAATGATCGGTCTGTACAAACAACGCGGTTCATCCAGACGGAAGATCACAACGCAGATCACTTAATCTAGCATCGTCAACTATGTCGCCTTCGCGATCATTGCTTTACTGTTGTGTTTACATAACTTTTCATGAATGAGTCAAATTAAACATGGCCGATTGGGAGAAGGGGAGGAAGTGGTTTCAAAGGGAAGAGGTCAGTTCAGGAAAGCCGGGGGAGGAATCCTTAAAGGCGCATCCCGGGAGCGAGAATTGGCTGAGCCTTGAATCTCTCTGAACTGTATAGACGTTTTTAGGGGTAGGTTAAATCTGACCCTCGATTTTTTTATCACAAAACTCGATTAGACAGTTAGCCTTGGTAGCTTAAAATCTATTTGTATTTTTCCACTCATATTGACCGTAGTTGCCGGTAATGCCGGTTTTTATAAGATGAAATGTAACATATGAGTTTTTTTTTGTATCACTAAAACAAAAACGTCTTTAGCTTCTCGGTCTAGTTAAGATGTTGATACAGATACAAAGCTACATGTTGTGGTAACGTCACACGTGTAATATTACTAAAGGACACTGGAGGGAGCATGCGTCACTCTCGTTGTGTGAATATAAACCAAACCCAGCAGCTTGAGTTATGTGATTCAGATGTTTTAGGAGTCATTCATTAATTACATTTAATTATTATTATTTTTTAAATTACAGCATACAGTATTAATAACCATATTAATAAACGAATAAACTGTAAAACAAACATACAAACTGAACAGATTTCACATACTTCTGTCTTCTTTTGTATAAAATAATCTGTCACATAAATAGTAATAAAAATAATTATTATATATCCTATATTTATATATTATTTATTTTATTAATTCATAAAACACATATAATTTGTGTATAATATCTATTTTAGTTACAAAGAAATATCACGCATATGACTGTAAATCACTGATCATTATAGATCAGTGGTGTAAATATTCAAATAATAATAATACAATCAATAACTGGTGATTTCCATCAAGGACTACTAAAAACGGTCCGTATGGGTATTTGAGCGTGTTTATGGTGAAAATACGGAGCTCTTTACTTTAGGACGCTTTAGTGTAACTGACCATTTATTCTGTAATCATCCTAAGCTCCTCCTATTCTCGAAATGATTGACACTCGTCCGCCATCCTATCAAAAAAAAGGTTGAATCGGATTGGTTTAGTGATTCACCCAATTGCATTCAAGCTAATAATAAAAAAAGAAAAATCTTTTTGGAGTACCACAACAAAAGTTTCTCCTTATATTTTATAGCCAGAGAAGAACATTCTCTCCCTTAATATATTTAGTTCTTGCTTTGCCAAAATTACAAGACAGAAGATATGACATTTGAACTTTTAATATAATTTTTTGTTAAACTTCTGCTACTTTTTGGTGTGCCCACAAGAGGTCGCTATTATCCGCCCATAAATCTTTTGTCATCGCCATTTTCAGCGGTTGTTTTGTTCCTAATAAAATGTTTTATTTTACGAGATAACTTGTAACATTTTTATGTCGTTTGTTAACGCAACGTGTAGTATTTGCTAAATTTATTTCATAACATCTTTATTAACTTCATAATGCATTTGACATTGTGTGACAGTTTCTCAGTTGTTTACGAGGTTGAGCAAAGGCGTTTTATTTCCTTACTTGTTTAATTCCCAGATATTTTTAGTGTGGTTATTTAGTTAGTTTTAATTCTGCACATAGTTGTGGAGAACTTAGCACAGTAATGGGTTATTTGTTTGTATTAGCATAGTTGTATTACCACTGCAGATATAGTATTAGTGCTGATTCAGTGATTAATAGCATACTAATTCAAGCAAGCCGATTTATGCTGTATAATATAGTGCATTTTAACCATAAATAGGCTAGTAGTGCTTGAATTAATCAGTAGTGCTACTGCAGTGGTAATACAACTATGCTAATATAAACAAATAACCATCACTGTGCTGTTCTCTACAACTATGTTATATAATATAGTTGTAGAGAACTTAGCACAGTAATGGGTTATTTGTTTGTATTAGCATAGTTGTATTAGCCTACCACTGCAGATATAGTATTAGCACTACTGATTAATTCAAGCACTGCAAGCCAATTTATGCTGTATAATATAGTGCAGTTTAACAATAAATAGGCTAGTAGTGCTTGAATTAGTCAGTGCTAATACTATAGCTGCAGTGTTAACACAACATTGCTAATACCAACAAATAACCCAATACTGTGCTAAGTTCCCTACGGCTATGCTATATACAGCCTACTAAAGTGTACTAGTTTGCTTGTTTGTTTTACAGTTTATTAGTTCAATATAGTTAATGCTACTGCACTGTAAAGAATGCAGGGTTGCACACAATTCATTCATGTTGTCTCAACACAAATTGATTAAATTAACTTAACACTTTTAACAAATGTATGTGGATTGAACATAGCAAAATTAAGTTGTCCCAATGAAATCTCAAGAATTGTGTTGTTTCAGCTTATTTTTGTTGCAATTTATTTATTTTAAGTAGTTTGAACGTAAGTTTGAATATATATATATATATATATATATATA
>CAIGQZ010001680.1:690971-715971 GCA_903798205.1 Danio tinwini | reverse complement strand
GATTTTAACCTGTTGGACAGATATAAAAACATAATTAAAAAATTATATTATTAGTTACAGGCACACTCAATGTATTGCCACAAATGAAAATCACAGATTTATTTTTACATCATTCCCACCATTCATATTTACAAATAAAATGAACACTCGATTCAAGTATTACTTTTACCAATCTGAATGTACAAAAGTATACTAAATATTTATTTACATTTTGTAAACCAACATTTTAATTTACATCAATATATTTTAATTCCTTATCACAGGAATAAAGCGTCTTTCACCACATTAATTGAACAAATAATAACCTGTAAATTTTGACTCATTCTTATATTGGCACAAACAAAACCACACATTTTTCTTCACCAGAGTATTCACTCTTAATTGTTTTGGTCTAGAATTTTAACTGAATTTGCCTTTTTTTGAAGTTTATTTGACATGTATTATTATTTTAAGCTAATCAACAAGTTATGCTAACCACCTGCATTCAATCTCTTTTTTTATGTGGTTGAACAAGCCTTGAAATCAGCTTTTTCATTTCAGTCCACTTCATTGTGGATGTGATTCAATCTCAACACACTTCAAACTTTGCCACAGAACAGAATCAAAGAGTGAATTGAGTCAGGGAATCTCAATGAAAGCTGCTTGCAGTCTTTCCCAGCAGTGTGTTTGTCAAAACTGTGGGTTTTGTATGTTTTACCGGTTATATCACGCTCACCCATCGCACTCTACCTCTCCATATCAGCGCTCAGATCACCATTATCAGCAAAGTGTCGGCCAGACTCAGAGCAGTCATCTGTCATTCTCCGTCTTTTGCTTTGAAAAGCCCAAACCTGACACCGGCTGACAGCCTCTGTTGTTTACCCAACTAGAGGGACACGGGCGATTGTTCAGAGAACATGACACGACATACTGGGCGGCAATATGGCGGACGGCTGGGCCCCCTCATCAGCCGGCTCTCAGCACCTCCATCAAGTCTCAAAACCCAACAGAGTATCAGATTCACGGCCCCATATTTAAGCAATCTGAGGTTCACATGATGATTTGGGTGAGGGACTGGGGAATTGAGGTTGGGAATTGAAACTGACGTTCTGCTGGGGGAGAAACGAAGGAGTTGAGGAAAGACCACCTGGGTAACCTTTCATAGAGCTGTCCTCTGGTGCCAAAACACCCTGGAATAATATTCTCCCTTGCGCTCCGTTTCACAGGCTTGTGCTGAATGTTAAACCAGTGCCAAAATTTTTGAGTTTTAGTAGTTTCTATGGGCTGATTCACCATAATCATAATGTTTCTGTAACATTAATTTAATATCCATTTGCATATAACGTTTTGCAGTTAACTTCAAATCACCCAACAATGCAATTTTTAAGTGAATGCAAAAACATTGAGCTAATATTGACAATTATAATAAGAGCTAAAAGTTATGAAGTAATGTTTTTTTTTTCTGTGACATTAAACAAACCTTTGTTTAATGTTGCCTTGTCTGTAATAATGTTCTTAAAATGTTATGCATCAATAATTAAATGTTTTTTTTTTTTTGTGGTGGACATTTCACCACTTCTACCACTAAGATTCTGTGTCCATTCTGAATTGTTTTGAGATGTGGAGCTTTAAAGTTTTTACATTCCATAAAGCAAAATGATATGGGGATTAAGCTTTCTCAATAAAAAAAAATGCACACAACATCAATAGCACACAGTGTCAACAAGCTGTAATAAAATAATGTGAATATTTCAGTTTTGATAAATAAAAAGAAAAAAATATATAGTGTAATATATATTCTGTATACAGTATATATACAGTATACAGTATGTGTGTAAGGTAACTTTAAATTTGTATGTGCATTATACAGTTTCCCTGTTTTTCTGAGCATCTGATGACTGTCGTACATTTTTGACATGATTTACAGAAGACATTTGCCATTCAGTGAAAAATCTGCTAGTTTGTATTCAAGACAATATTGTAAGGCATATTTAAAACAAGACTATTTCTTATTATCACAGTGCAGCCCTCAAATATTATTCATAAATATTTATACTTGCTATTCTAAATTTGTACATGTCTGTCAGCAAGATATTTTCAATCATTTAAATAAAACATCATTCATCAGCATCACTTATTCTCTTATATATTCTAAAAGGACAATTCAGAGTAATTATATAATTTTGCATGCACATGTCTGTTTATCTGAGTAATGATAACTATTTCACCAGTAGATAAAATAATTTATTTTAATAAAAGTAGTTTGAGACAAGTAGACACTTTATTCAGACTTAATATTCTATGTAGATATTGTTACAAACGAACATCCCGGACGAGCCCCTGTATGTTACAATTGGATCAAAATTGTAACATGAAAGAGACAATGCGGTAAATCGTAAAGAAAAATTATTTATTAACAAAAGACATAATTAACAGAGGATATTTAAAGCAACTAAAGTCAGTATAAATTGAAGTCTGTGGTAAAGTGTGTGTGCATATTAGTGAACTGAGCTCATGATCCAAAACAAAATAATCCCCCTCTCACGCCAATTGTTCTTTAGGCACCACATAAAGGGTCTCAGTTGAGATGACCCACCCACAAATCAGCAGGCTCTGCAAATCACTAAAACACAACCAAAATAACCAGGTTCAACATGGGACTTAACAATATCAATTCACTTTTGTCAGTTTGATTTGATGCAGTCAAACACCAAAATGGGACTCAACTTTAGCTTATGTATTTTTATGTTACCATATATGAGAGATATTTTGAGCACCAAGATTTGTTTTGAGGAGAGAAATCCCTCCTTTGCAGGTGTGAAAGTGTGAGAGATTATAAATATAAAGGCTTCATAGTCATTGCCAGTCATGGCAGGGACTGCGGGTGCCTTTACATAAACGAATGGGGAATTCCAGTTCGCTCTGCCCGCAACAACAGACTTGGTGGGAATCAGCAGCTGTCTCACTCTCTGTTTTGACGCCTCTCTCTTGGTCGTTCGTTCCTAAGTATATATATTATGTGTGTGCGTGTGTATGTGTGACAGGGGCTTTGGAGAAAGCGAACAGACATCCTGTGTGTGACAGGGATCACTTTCAGCAGAGCATTACACTCATTTCCCTCCTGAAGCCCACACACAATTCTTTCATTGGCTCTAATTAAGACTGAAAACTGCGTCTGTCTGTGTTTCTCTGTCTAAAGAGAATACGATTCAGGTGTGTTACCTCCAATTTAGATGATTTTTGTGCCAGTAAGAAAAGGAAAGCAAACACATAAAAAATATATAAATAGCTAAAACTATATAATTGTGTACAATTAAGATAGTAGAATAAAAAAAATTATGTGTTTGTCAACCTCTTTTTGCTCAGATTCATCTGTCACATGGTAGAAGCTTGCCAAGTCAAACAGATGTTAACACTGACAGTTTGCATGACTTCATTCTTGAAAACCATAAACAAAACTATACAAGGTAAAAGAAAATAAGGGTCTACAAAAAATATGGGTTCGCAAGCACTACAAAATGTTCCATGAAGCAAATTCTTAAAATGAAACTATTACAATTTGACCAAATACTGAAATAATAAAGCATATGTAGTTTTCCTATATGATTTTTAGGGGGAAAAAGACTTTTCATGTATTGAAAGGATAGATCACACTCATCATTGACTTGTCACTAACATGTTTGAGTTTCTATTTTACTCTAGAACATAAAATAATTTATTCTGAAAGAAATGTCAGAAATCTGTGAGCAATGACACCCTATTTGTTTTTCCTTCTATGGAAGTCAAAGTTTCTTACATTTTTCAAAATATATATTTTTTGTGTGTTTAACAGAAAAAGGATACTCAACGTTTTGGAACCAACCGAGGTTGATAAATAGTAAATAGTGAGTACATTTTGGGGCGATTTATTAGCTTTTTGTGAGGCCAGCTTGTTACGAAACTTAAAACATACATTTTTTACACGAAAAAGAGAAAAGCTAACTTTCCATGCTCACTCAAGAAATCAATGCTTTTACATTGTCTAGCATATGCAGAATGCTACATTTACTTAGAGAGCTCAGCCAATGTGCATAAGACATGCTTAAGGCACATTTAAAATGTTTATATATATAAAAAATATATAAAAAATGTCCTTTAACATACAGTATGTTCAACTGTAGTTGGTAAAATAAATGCTAAGGGACAGTACGACACCAACAACACTGTAAAAAATATCAGTAAAATGGCTAAAAATAGTTGAATACGTTACTTTTACTTTTAAATACGTTTTTTCAATAAAGTGAAACTGTATATTGTCTGAATAGGTGTTGTATATACATTACAAAAACCTTATAACAAACTTAGGGGGGCTCAGCTCCTTGCAAGGTAAAAATAAAAAATAAAAAAATATATTCATTAATTTTCTTTTTGGCTTAGCCCCGTTATTAATCTGGAGTCGCCACAGCGAAATGAACCGCCAACTAATCCAGCACATGTTTTGCACAGAGGATGCTCTTCCAACCGCAATCCATCTCTGGGAAACATCCATACACACTAATACACTACGTACAATTTAGGCTACCCAATTCACCTGCACTGCATGTCTTTGGACTTTGGGGGAATCCAGAGCACCCGGAGGAAACCCACACGAACGCAGGGAGAACATGCAAACTCCACACAGAAACGCCAACTGACCTAGCCGAGGCTTGAACCAGCGACCTTCTTGCTGTGAGGTGACAGCACTACCTACTGCACCACTGTGTCGCCATATAGCCTAATATTACATTTATAAGTAGTAATTTAATAGTAATACACTTAAACATGTTTGTTTAATATGGCTTGTATACTAGTATTCCACATTACATTACATAGACAGGCATAACCATTTGAGTTCTGAATAAGCCAAATAGGCTCAACCCACCTGTTTACTGTAGTAAAAAACACTTTCTATATTCTAGTGCATTTTTTGTTTCCATGTATAAAATAAACAAACCGCCACTTTTCTAATTAAATCAAATACATATAAATAATATATATTGTTAAACTTACAGGCTAATTCACATATTTCACGATCTGAATGATAATAATAAATAAGAAGTATTTTTTTTAATACTAGACAACACTTAATGTTTCTATCTCTGTCAGTGACTCAGTAAAACGAGTTTAAAAGTGGTTCTGTCACTGTGTTTAATCCTTTCTGTGCAAGACTATGGTATAGTTATAGCCACACGAACTGTAAAGTGTTTGATATTGGTAGTTCATTTTGAAATAAAAATAGTGAAATGTTCGTTCAGAGTAAAAATTTTTTGCTGGAGGAAAAACCCGACTGTGACATTGGGATATAGGTGATACAATGCTATCTATATCAAAGAACTGCAAATAAACACACCTCGTTCTCTCACTCTCCACGGCTGTGGTTTGCTGATCAAATGAAAAACAAAAGATGGAGAGGAATTCTGCCACAGTTTTCTTATCAAATTTAAAGGGGACTGAGGGCACTAATTTAGTGTACAGTTCATGAGCTAAAAGTTTTAGGGGAGCTGAGTAGAAAAAAAGGCCTAGCAACGCCCATGGTTGTTATTATATATTATTTTGGTAAAATTTTACAATAACAATACATGAATAATGTTGTTATACATTATAAAGATTACTATGAACTAATGATGAGTTAATGCATGCGCTAATCATCAACTAACTTTAACTACAAAAGTCGAGTTCATGTGTAAATAATGGCTACCTTAATTACTTGTTAGTACATGCTTGTTTGTTAATTAATATATTAATTACCACATTAGTTTAACCATCGTGAACTCATGATATGTTAATGTATAATTATATTGTGCCTTTACTTGGAGGGTCACATGATCATTATCCCATTATTAACTACTCATAAACTCAAGTAAGTGTTCAGTCAACATCAACATGAACAGTTTAAACACAGGAGTTTGTGAGAAGTTAAAAATGAGTTAATGGTAACCCTCCAAGTAAAGTCATGAGATAATTCTACATTAACAGCTCATGAGTTCATGATGGTTACATTTAGCTTTAACTTGAATGTTAATTAATACATTAATTAACAAACTAACATGTACTAACAATTACATTTAACAAATATAGTTGATAATTAAGTTCATAATAAAATAATGTTTAGTTTACTAATTAATACATCATTATTCATGTACTGTTATTGTAAAGTGTTACCATTATTTCTTATACATTATATAATTTAATACTACAAAAATGTCAAATAAAGTCACTTTGTTAAACTGTAGAGTTAAAATTTTAAAGTCAAAAGTGACCGAGCAGAGATCAAGGTCCAATAATGCAAATCACAGCTGGAAATGAATGGAAAACACTTGTGAATCAGGGAACTTTTGTTCCTTTACATAATGTCTATGAATAAAAGATTATTTTCTTGCAGTTCTTTGCACAACACCAAATAAATACCACAAAACAACTTATGTGTATCTATGATTTGTAATTGATTAAATTTACCTCGCCTATCTCTGTATGGACAACTTTTCTAGAGTGGTCAGTTTCCTCAGTAGTTCACTTTGTATTGTGTTGTATTTGAGATGCAGATAATTCAGGTTTGAGTCAGGTGAAGCACAAAAAAAAAGCATAAAAGCAATGTGAAATTAAGGTACAAACTATTTGGTCACTGTACATTTATCTCACATTTTATTTTAAAAACCCTAATGGTTGGGTTTAGGGAATTGATTAGGCCAGTGGTTTGCTAGATGATTTAAAGCCCCACCCATGTGGACATGTACATTAAAGATGTGTATTTGAAACACACAATGAAAACTTAAACCAAGTAGCATATTTCAGATTCGCAAAAATGTAGGCAGCACCTTCTATACTGAATTTGTCATCTCAAATGTGCAATGAAATAAAACTAGAGAATGTTTTTTTGTTTGTTTTGCAATATGTTTTTGCAAATAATATGTTCAGGTTCATTTCCAAAAATCCTGTGCTGTTACTGTAAGTTTAAACAAGCCTCTCTTTGTCTGAAAAACAAATAGAGATTCTCATTTTACTCATATTCATGTCATATTCATATCATATAAATATTTAGTTTCTCGTTTCACTTCTCTTGTGCTAAAATCTTATTGTGTTAAAAATCATTGGCTTATTCCCTGCACTCACATTTTTGCTGATTGTTGCTGCTTGTTCAAGCTACTTATTTAAAATGAGCTGAAACAACACAGTACTTGAGATTTTTTTGGGAAAAATTTATTGTTTTATCTTCAATCCACCTAAATTTGTTAAGTTAACTTAATTTATTTGTTTTGGGACAACTCTATTTTTGGTGGCACAACCCAGAACAAACGATAATGAATGATTGGTTTGCTCAACACTATAAATTCTACTTCTGCATTTCTTCAGGATATGTTGTGGTTCCATGTTCTACAGAAATAAAATTAACATGTAATGGGATATGACAACACTGACAGGCGGCACAAGACAAAAACTGTGTCACTGGTTAAAACTGTACATTTCTTTGAATTCCATCATTGTTGGACACATTTATGCATCAACAAAATACATAACATTGTTTTTATTTTTGGATATTTTAAGAGAATCTTAAAAAAATAAGTCCTTTATAGGTGTCAATGGTTTCATGAAGAACCTTTAATGTCAGTGGAACCTTTTGGTTCTACAAGCAAAAATATAATCCACATGCACTTAGGGCTTCCATTTCAGTATTTCATTTCTTATTTCAGTTCTTTCTCAGTGCAAAATTACCATGCAATGCTATACCAATTTCATGTCAATGTAACAAGGTTCTTTAGATTATGAAAATGTTCTTCATGCACAGTTTGTGAGAATGGTTCTTTGAAGAAATTTTAACTAAAAGATCTTTGGGTTACTGGTTTGTTGGTTATTTGTTACTTCACCGTAATAACACGTTTTTGTTTCTTCCTGGCCTCTTTATTTTAACAGTATTAAAAATAAAACTGATATTTTAAAATGTAGTAATATTACACAAGAGGACCGTTTTTACTGTGGATTTGATTAAATGAATTCAGCCCTGATGAGCCTTAGAGAAATCTTATCAACTCAAATAAAAACTTTATAGTGACCCTCATGCTAAAAAATTCATTATTTCGTAACTAGTTCTGCATATGTTCACTCAATTTCTCTCAGAAATATTTAGGAACCGAGCACTGGCACCAGTGGCGCGAGGCCCTTTTGAAATTGCTTCATTTCTTCTTTTTCTTCTTCTTTTAGCAAATTAATTGCATTTTTCAGTCTAAACATGCTTGAAAACTCTTGAAACTTTGCAGACACACCAGAAGTGGTGAAAATGTATGGTTGTTATAAGTTTGAAGTAAGAGTGGTAAAACGACTCGACAGCGCCACCTATAGACATTTGACGAAGTAGCCCCGGGACTACATTTTACACACACAGCAAACATGCCAATACATACAAAAAAGTCTCTTAGAGTGAAATCTGAAAATGAACAGGAAGTCGGATATTTTAACTTCCTTTTCAAAATAGTGCAGTTTTTGGCATTTCCAGGCGTTGTACTTTAACAAACACCTCCTAAAAATTGTATTAGATTAACACCAAAATTGGGTATTGTCATCTAAACCCCATGGCAATGTAAAATTGCGAAAATCTTGACTTTTTGTTAGAAGGGCGTGTCCGTGGCGGCCTCACAAACTTTGATGTTTTACTACGAAACAGGAAGTTGTTATAACACAGGCATGGTTTTTTTTAATGCTGCTTGCAGCTTTAATATTTTAATTACTTTTTAGTTGTGCCAAATTTGACTCCAACTTTAAAAAGATAATCTTATTGTTCGGATTTGAGTTAATTTGTCCAATCAACATCAGCAATTCTTTATAGTGAAAAGAATGTTCATTAGAAGTTGTTCACACTAAATGTAATAAGAACTCTTCACTAAAAAGATCTTTGGGGAACTAAAAGAGGATGAGCCGTTACATCCCTTTGAAAACACTTTTTTTTCATCCTGGCACCTTTAATTTTAGGAGTATAAAATAGAAGACGGTAATAGTAACAACAAGACGTGTAAAATTCTTCTTAAAATGTATTTTTATAAACCTATAAAAAACATTTTATAGGTTTATAAACTTTATAGTGCAGTCACCACTCTCTTTTACTAGATGCTTAATAAAAAATAGTAAGCAAAGAAAGTACAGCCATCGTCCACCATCAGCCATTATTTATGTTCAATAGCTCTTTTAAAAGCTGTGATTATAGCTCTGCCCTGCTTTTGAAACCAGACTCTGGCAGTGGTGGTTTGAGCCGTGTGTAACACAGTCCAGCAGGCGACATGTTGACCTGTAACTCTGACAGGATCTGCCATGAGAGGTAACAAGAGCGCTGGATGTGCCTCGGGCCACTGAGAGCCTGGCTCTGGCATGCATTATTCAAAGCTCTGCCTCAGGGGACAGCAGTGCTAATGCTCTCCATGAGAATCTACCTGATAGCAGGACTGTGGTCAGTTCATTTAGCATCACGGCACCTCTGGCGTCCAGCATAATGACAACATACATGGCTCAGATTGCTGGCTACGGATACAGACTGGGAAAAACTCGAAGATATGAGAGTTTAAGTAAGAGTTCAAGGAACTGTTGTGAAATCAATGTCATGAGGGCAGAGCAGTATTTTGTGTCATGATGGAGTAGTTATTTTAGGTTTGATAAAATCTTTCGAACTTGAAATCTTGTACAATGAGCAGTGAAGTTGTAAAATTGCAAGCTGTTAGTGATAGACCAGTATGTTAGGTAAAAAATCTATGTATACGATAAAAAAATTATTTATGTATCTTTAGTATATAAAGATATATATATATGTATACAGACTGGAAATTCATGTCTTAATTTTTTTTTTTTTTATATTAATATTTCTATTTACTAATGTCATAAAAAATCAATTTGAACAAGATTTATTTGCAATTGTATAAAAGACTTTCATAATAAAAAAAAAACTATTATTATTGCAGAGCAACACAAACAGCGTGCATAAGTATAAATGCATGACAATGCGCAAGGCATGTGCCATGGGTCATGCCGATCACTCGGCGCTGAAATATTAACCAGGCTTAAGACCCATGCCAGATTTTTGTTTATTGATTCCTCTTCTGCTTTTAATACTATGAAGCCACATTTGTTTGAGAAACTAATTTCTCTTTTTAACTTGGATTTTAATATTTGTGGATAGATTCTGGAATTTTTAGTAGGACGTCTGCAGTGTGTCAGAGTCAATGGTGCTCTTTCTGACTTTTAGTATTGTTCCACTGGGTCCCCTTGAGGTAGTTTCCTCTCACCTCTTCTGTTCATTAAGTATACTTGTATACTACTGATTGTCGGAGTATGTTGCCGGCTCAGCATCGTCTATCAACCCAACCATAATTCCAACCTAACACAAAGACTGTCTATCAAAAAGTTCAATAAAGACATTTTTTTTCTGAGGAAACTTAGATCATTTCTAGTTTGTACCTCTATGATGACACTGTTTTATAAACAATTTTTTAAATCTGTTTTATCTTTCTGCATTGTAGCCTGGTACGGTAGTCTGTCAAATAAGAACAGGTTGAGTAGCCTTGTAAAGATGGCAGGCAAGATCATCGGTTTTAATCAAACTGGTTCAATGGTAATTTACCATAATTTTATTTTAAAGAGAGCTCAGGGTATCTTATGCACCCTGTATCACTCATTGTACTCCATCAGGACGTCGTTTTAGAGTTCCATTTTGCAGGACAAACAGAATTAGAAATTATTTTATAATAGTGGCTATTAGGTCATTAAATGAGTCTAGTGGGGAGGGAGATGCATCTAAAAAATAAATGTTTTGTAGTAATATTTTGGTAATGTGTACATGGAACTTTGCCTGTGCTATAGCACCCTGCTGCAATTTTAGTTTCTCTAAACGGGATAATAAAGTTGAGTCTGAGTCTGACAATAAACATGTTTTAGGCTGTGCGATGTAATCATAAATAAAAATAACATAAATGTTATTTTCTACTGATAAACATAGATATATCTTAAACACCAACATGATAGAGGCATCAAGTTACTGTCAGACACAGGAAGGAGATAGCATCCTCTGCTTGTGTTTGTCAAGTGTGTATGTTTATGTATGTGTGAATCCTGTTGAATGCTGGCTGAAAAGGATCCCTCCAGCCTGGCCTCAGTGACTCCTCCGTCTCCCTCCAACAGGTGTTGATCTCTCGGCAGGCCCTGACAGGAAGTTTCCTCAGCTCTCCACCAAACCCATTGGAGTTCACATCACCCTGACGGGCGAATGAATGAATGACACCAGTGAAAATGGAGCGCTATCCTCCGGCCTCAGGATGACTGACAGGGGTGCAGGCGGGAGAATAGACTGCCTTTGAACCTGAAAAAACTCTTTTTCCTCCCTCTCTCAACTCTTTTCTCTTTCTTCAAGGTGCAGATTTCCCCCCAAACTCCAATCCGCACTTTTTTTCTCTCTCTCTATGCTGGCGTTTTGTTTGAGGGTGTGTGTGTGTGGTGGGCAGTGCAGGGTGTGAGGCGTGTTAAATGCTCTCTTTTCATAGGCAGAATGTGTCAGTCAGCTCACAGGCCATGTTTTGTTTGGAGCTGTCAAGCCTTCTGGAAGAGGGAGAGGAAAAAGCGGGGGAGAGGGAGAAATCGGAGGGCAAGCGGAGAGGGACGTGTGGGTGTAGGGAGAGAAAGACAGCTGGGAGGCCTACAGGAGAGCCTGACCTCACCTCAAGAGCAAAGGGTCACTGGCAGGCCACTCGAAAACTACTCCACCAAGCTAAAGTGAGTTATTGAAAACACAGCCTATGGCAGAATAACTCATGCAGCATTCAAGAGAAGAGCGAATTATGTGGAAAAACAGTGACCGTGAAGGTGTTTTGTGAAAGCAACATGCTATATGGCACACTGAAAGAGAAGAGTGTGTTTACAAATCATAATTATGTCACCATTGCCATTGCTGTTTAAAACCTGTAGCAACCTACGGTCATATGTGAAGCAAAGTTTAGCAGAATGTTGATGCATGCAGTGAAAGCTAGTATTAGGCAAGTTTAAAATATCTTTACAAAATAGTGAAATTTATGTTAATATTTATGTTTTATGCCAGGAAATGTGTCATGATTTGAAATTGTTATTGCAGTGCTCAGCATAACTGAGTACACCCCTTTTTAAAAAAGAAAATTTTCATCCATTTCTCAGTGAATATAGGCAATGTATTTTGGTGCTTTAAACAAAACAGATTTATTAAACAGATATTTTTATGAAATAATATTTTAGTCGACAAACTTATTTAGAAATTGAAATATAATACAAATAAATTCAAGCAAAATATTGTAAAAAATTACAACCTACAAAATTTCAACAAACTTTTGTTTTTGCTTCTCTTGATTTTTCCTTTTTTTAAATTTGTATTTAATATTTTTCTATAACATATAAACTTGGTTGTACTAGTTTTTGTGTGTTATCTTAAAGGGCACCTATGGTGAAAAATCTACTTTTTAAGCTGTTAGGTATAGTGTATAGACTGTCATATTTGGGTGATATAAACACATCCAGTCTTTTTTTTTTTAATTGAACAACATAAAAACGGTGGACCAATTGGAGCTGTTTTGAGATCGACCGCAACTTGACGTAGGAGTGTGGTCCCCCCCGCCCAACTATATTGATTGACAGGTGTGCATTACCATAACCTCAGTATGTTGTTTCACGTCCGCCATTTTCAGCGTGTGAGTCAAAGCGACGTCACCAAAAAAACACCCTTGCTCTATTTTTAGATGTAAGGCTCATTGGACTCAACATTTACCACATTATCGCTCTCCTCACTGCCAGTGTTTGTGAGTTTTGGTGGGTTTGCATGCATGTGTACTTTTCATTGCGTCCTCCTTAAACTTCAGCGGTTTGCATCTCCCGCGGTCACAGAAGCTCCGTCATCTTAACTAGGTGCAGCTGGAAAGTGCGAGCACGTTGCTTCACATGTGCGTCCCTCCATTGGAAATAACGAACTAACTACACACAGCGCCATGCATTTCGCGGTGTTGTGGATGAAACTGAGGACCGGGAGGGAGGGGGTGGGTGTCGCAAATGAAAGTGAGGACCGGGGGGTTCGCTCACTATTCTGCCACCTAGGTCGCCTCTATGGATGCTCTGGCCCTGCTCAGGACACTGTTCATATTTCTGCCGTGCCACAGAGCGTTATCTGAATAGTTTCATTTTAAATAACATGCAAATGTGCGCACCTGGTGTGCCGTGTCGTGGCTCTGAGCGGTGCATTTTATAAACTTAATGAAGCACCAAATATATAATATTGTAATAATTACAGTGATTATTTGAAAACGGACGT
The DNA here is from genome assembly GCA_903798205.1 of Danio tinwini. Taxonomy (NCBI): domain Eukaryota; kingdom Metazoa; phylum Chordata; class Actinopteri; order Cypriniformes; family Danionidae; genus Danio; species Danio tinwini. Next base: position 702,677 of record CAIGQZ010001680.1, on the reverse strand, counting down.
GTTAAAATAGTCTGACATTGTAAAAAAGGGATTAAATGATAAAAAAGTGAGTACAATTTGCATAATTATAAAAATTAAGCCAGCTTAACAGTTCCAAGTTATAATGGGTTTACTTACGTTATTTTTGTAAAGTCAAGTTGTTGCTTTTAAGGCAATTGTTTTACTCGCTTTAAATAACTAATCCCTTTTTACAGTGCAGTAAACCCCAACAAATGAAGACAACTCAAACAAACTGAGTACTGTAAAACCCAATAAGTTAAGGCAACTTAAACCGTTTGAGGAAACCGATTGCTACAAACCATTTAAGTTAAAAAACTAATCTAAATGAGTACTGTGAACTTACTCCATTTATGTTGTATTAATGAGGTATTTAATTAACTCATTACCTTTAACACTGAGTTCAAAACAATTTTCAAATGAGAGTTTTACAGTGTACTGATTAATCTAATGTATACGCACAAATATAATATAGGCGACGCAGTGGTGCAGTAGGTAGCGCTGTTGCCTCACAGCAAGAAGGTCACTGGTTCGAGCCTCGGCTGTGTTTCCTCCGGGTGCTTCGGTTTCCCCCACAATCCAAAGACATGCGGTACAGGTAAATTGGGTAGGCTAAATTGGCCATAGTGTATGAGTGTGTATGGATGTTTCCCAGAGATAGGTTGCAGCTGGAAGGGCATCCGCTGCATAAAACATGTGCTGGATAAGTTGGTGGTTCATTCCGCTGTGGCAAACCCGAATTAATAAAGGGACTAAGCCGAAAATAAAATGAATGAATGAATGAATAATATTGTATAGCTTCCTACTTCCTTCCTGTTTATGTTTGTGTGTGTCTATTTTTGTGGTTTATGGAAAAAACAAGTCATGAAGCTAATTCAAGATACATTTACTTATAAAGTTAATGTATCTTGACTTGAAATGGAAAAGATATTTAACATGCAGCTAGATTTTTGACCCAGTTTCATTGATTTTGAGTATATCTAATGGACGCATTTTTTCGTCAGCTGATAAGAACTTGCATAATATAAGCTTTGCCACCAGAACAAATATTTTACTTAATTGGTGTAGTGCAATTTTCCTGAAGGAGGCTCTCTCAGTGGTCAAGAAGACAAATTCTTACCCAAAGTGTCTTAAAGTTTTATACTTTGCAAAGAAGGTCAGACAATCATACAGCACTGCAGGTTTCTGCAGAGTGTGTGACGCTGAACACAGAGTGCGTTCTTTTTTTATCTAGTTTGTAATACCCACAAGGTCATCAGTGACATACAGGATGAATCACAGTTATATCAGCACTTAACTACATTTCAGTCTTACATCCCATCCTGAACATGTAGTTTGTTAAATCACCATGTACTTATCCAGATCTTATCTGGTAATAAACAGATGTGAAAGTGGTCACACTTGGTCTAACTTAAACAGTACACCCATGGAAGAATAAAAGAACATACCTTTATAATGTATATAAATAAATATAAGATGAATAAAAGGAATTTCCACCACATTGGATTAGTGATAAATCTCCATTACTTAAAGGTTGGCACAATATAATTTTTGAGTTAATTCCCCTGTAACATCTTACCTATGTTTTACACAAAAAATATATTTTTTTCAAAGTTTGGACTCCATACTTAGATTATTTGAAACCTAGTCTTAGCCCTATCATGCTAAATGGAATATTGTAACTGTATTATTATCTGAAAAATAAGCAATGTTTTTAGCCCTTTTTCTGATCTGTTTTAGTAGTAGTAGTAAATCTTCATTGTCACTGACAGATAATTTGTTATGGGCATCACAATACAGTATTGCTGCAGGCATTCCATAAAAACAAACAATAAAAACAATACAAAATACAGTAATTCCAATAATTATAATGCTAATTAAGATAAACTCTTGTTAAAATAAACCCACTAAAACTGGTACAAAGGATTTCTTATATCGGTTCAACCTACACTTATATCTCCTACCAGAGGCAAGCAATTCATAATGTGGAAACAAAACATTTGTTGCATCATTCAGAATCCTTTCCACCTGATTGAGGACACAATTCCCATATAAACCTTGGGGATTAAAATATTCATCGTGCCCAATAATTTTCCATCCTGTCTTTTAAGAGATGCATCAACTTAGATTTACACTGTACAGATAGATTGCCAAACCACACTGTGATCTAACAATGCTTTCAAGAACAGCTTTATAAAACAACATCATAAGCTTCTTGTTAACTCCAAAAAGACATACATAACCTGCTTAAAAAATACAATCTCTGGTGTAAACCTAAACCAGAGCAAATCCACTCTATGTATTTTCCATTTAAAAGAAATGTCAATGTAAATGCCCAGGTACTTAAAGGTCTCTGACTGAGTAATAGGATGGTCATGTACAACCACTTGACAATGGTCACCTATAGCCTACACTTTTGGTCAAATATCACCTCTTCTGTTTTCTTAGTATTTATTTTTAGCTTATTTTTATCACACCAATCAACAAACTGGCTTTCTGACCGCTAATATCATCATGTTTATAAAGTAAACAGTATGGCTGTGACAGGAATGTTTAAAAATACAATTCAGTGAATGCTTACTTTATTTGGGGTAGTCCGGTTTTATATATAATCTGAGCTTCTTCTTTTTTTCCTTTTTTCTTTTCTTTTTCCTTTTTTTCTCTTCATTGTTTTGTGTTGATGTTTCTTTATGTGTCTTTTTAAGATATATTGTTAAGTCTGTATTATTGTGAAAATCTAACAAACATAATTATATATATAAAACAAATGTATCTTGAATAGCATTTTTTTTCTGCAAAATCAAGAAAATCAAGTCAATGTTTTTGTGTTGTTATTGAATACAGACATTATTGTAAAATAAATATATAAAAAAAAAGTTCAGATGGCCTGGTCAAATCACATGGCTTACAGGCAATTGCTGAACTCATGCAGTTATTGAACTGTATTCACCCGATTGGAAAAAAAAAACACAGAAGACCTTCAGGCTGAAGACTTGAAATGAGGGAAACTGTTGGAGCTACACGGATGAGGAAGAAACGATCCAGAAAGAAATAGAAAGCATGCTGTGACCAATTGCTCCAATGAGACACCTGGTTGGTCAGACAGACTGGTTGGTCAATAGATGCCCATTCACACATATCCAAAAAGAAAAAAAAAAAGAAAAAAAAGATTTAAAGTGCTATATTATTCATGCCAGGCCTGTAGTGTGTGATCACTTTATAAATAATTCTAAGTATGGTCCTGTAGTCCACCATTAATGTTTTGATTGTATAGCATTCTTGTACAGTCTGACTCTGAACACAAAATATGATGTTTCTCACACGCTTTTTTTTTTAAACAAATGGTCACCTTAGAATTATAAGGTTCTATCTGACATTTTTGTCAAAACTGAGTTTTTCACATATTATTATTAAATGACAACTTATTTACATCATGTGGATTTTTTTCCATTATGTTGTTTACATTTTAGAACTTTTTATTTAAAAAAACAAAAAAGGTTTTATCTATAAAGTTGAACTCGAGCTTGGCTCTGTAAGGTTCTTTCACTGAGCCAATCAATTCAATTCAATTCAATTCACGATGCATGCACGAGAACCAATCAGGATCAGCTTTATTTGTCAATCTGCTGGACTGCTCTGTTGACAGCAAGAAAGACCAAAAAGGAACAAAATCAGAGTCGACTAAATAATGCCGCGTCACACAAAATTGAGAAGAAACCTGAAACTGAAAAGATGTGTGAAAATGTGATGATTTAGAATAATTTTTGACATTAAGATGAAATGTTGAATTTTACATTGTTGAAAAAGTAACAGTTATTAAAAAATGTAATATAATAAATGTGAAATATTTTGATTTGTGTATATATAGTCAGTGAAACATTTTTCAGTGTTTATTAAACTCATTTGCTATGTTTTTTTTTTAAGTTTTTAAATTTGATATTAAGCCGTGAAGGGCAAATTCTTCATATAATTCAATAATTATAATTCAATAATTCATATAAAGCATATAATTCATTAAATATTACCATATTAATTACATAAAAATAACATCTGCACTGGACAACATATTTAGCACAGCATGAAATATTCATACAAACATTAAATAAATGTTATAGAAAGCAAAAATGTTTCTTTCTCAAACATCAACATTGTTACAACATCAATCTTTTTTATTTTTATTTTATATTAATAAGCAGACAGATTTTATTGTTTGAGAAGTAATGCTTCAATGAATGATCTGCCAGATAAAACCTTATAATTCCAAGTGGAAAATGACTTTTTAGAATTAGAAGATTCTATCTGCATTTGCCTTGTTTGTTTTACCCCAACTTAGAGTACTTTTACTCCACTACTTTCCTTTAACCTGCAGTCACTACTTTTTTTTTTTCTTGTCTATGGGGATTAGAAAAAAATCAGTCCTGTGATCCTATCCAATCAAATAGCACATAGAAAGTAAATCGCATCATACTGAACTACCTCAAGACATGGGTGATTTATAAATGCAGCAAACTGTTTGGAAGCATTAAAAGTATCCAAGAAGATGTTCAAAATCATGACACACAATGACCCAGAGACGGTTTAGATGCATGTCACTGATGAGAAGATGACAGATGTTTACTGTAAGATGACCAAAATGGCCTTAAACACCCAGCAGACACAAGATGTCAACATGACATCAGATTGAAGTTGTACCCTAACATCGTGGGGACGTTGCTATTTGTTTGAAGATGAAAATCAGGTTGATGTCAGAACTCCATGTAAGGTTAACGTCAATGTCCAACGCCCAACCTAAAATCAACCAAATATCAACATCTAATGATGTTACAGCTTGAGGTTGTGTGGACGCTACCCATATGACGTCTATCAGACATTGGATTTTGGTTGTCATACCCGACAAATAAATGTCAGTATTTGACGTCAATATGATGTTGGTTTAAAATGTTGGCTCGACGTTGGATTTTGGTCACTGTCCAACACAACCTAAAATCAACCAAAAATCAACATCATTTGAAGTCGTTATTGGGCGTTAAAATAAGATTGTCCTTAGACACTGACTAGACATTAAATTTCGGTACCTGATATCACACCCTAAATCTAACCTAATATTAATGTCTTATGATGTTATGTGCCTGCTGGGCAATAACTAAGTGCACTACTGGATGTTACGTTTACACACTTCCACAAACTACATGTAAACACATCAGCTTTTCACAGCATAATAGTCAGTACTCACTACTCTTGAGTACTTTTAAAAGGGTTATACTTTTTACTCATACTTTGAGTAATATTTAAAACAGATATTTTTACTACTTGCTCTACATTTTTAGGTAAGTAATAGTACTATATGATTTTCAGTACTCTTTCCACCACTGCTGGTGATAATCAAATAAGCAAAGCAAAAGAGATTCAAAGTTTTTACATTTAATGGCTAAACGACATACAAATATCTAGAAGTTATGCATATTTAACTAGCATAAGATAAAATATTTGGATCAAAACTATGTTATGTCACTTTTAAGAAAAAAACAACAACTCCCATGTGCCGTTCTCATGCCTTTGTTGGACTCATTAGTGAGTTCACGAAATGCCACATTCTCATCAGATTGTTTGTTTTGTGTTGACTTTCTTTTGTGGCAGGACCTCCTTCACTCTGGTTGGAGAGCTTCTTTTAAAGCCTGCCAATCACAATCAGCAGAATGAGGGATCACTGACAGATAAGAGGCACCGGGTGGAAGGTGAGGGTCAGGCTACTAACAGAGTGACAGAAAAACAGAGACAGCAGAGAGAAGCAAGACTAGCAAAAAATAATAATAATAATAATAATTCTTCCAGATTTCTCAAGTCCATTTCTTCTTTTTCATTGGCGTATCCACGATGCTTTTAAATGGAGGATCTAGGGTGAGGGTTTGCTGACAGAACCTCTCTCACTGGGAGTGGGACAGACTGGTTTGCATCTGCTCTGGCTCCGTGCCCCATTGAGTGTCAGCGTGCAGATGGAAGTGGTTATTTGTAATAATAAACCCTGGGAATGGGAGAGATGTGTGCCCTCACAGCCTGAGACATGCGTGACGCTGAAGCTCAAACAGCACTGAGGACAGCACAGCCCCATGAGAACAAGGCATCTTGCTACTCTTAATCAATACTCTTTTATAGCTGTCTGTATTTTGTACTTTTCATATTGTATTATTTCAAAATCTCCTGTTCTCAGTAAGTGTGTCAGGGTTGAGGATCTACAGTATATATTTATTAGACATTATATTAATACTTAGAGAATAAATAGTAAGGTTTAATGAACAGTGTTAATAAATTCATATATAGAGCCACAGATACTATTTACAGTGCATTATTTACAGACCACTTGAAACATCTTAGTTTCTCTGTATTTATGATTAGTTGTTTATAAGTAAAACATAATTTTTATTTTCATACGCAAATTACTGTTGAATATTGATTTTAAATATTGATTTAATAGATTTTATATCAATTAAAATTATAACAATTAAAAGCGTTAGCTATTGACCAAATGTCATTTTCTGCACAAAAAAGTATCAAAATGTTTATTTGAAATCACCCAGCACACCCAGATAACCTGATAATTTTAAAGTAGTCTCTTCATTTTTTCCATAGCTGTAAATTGCACTTCCTGTGTCAAGGTAGAAATATTGTAAAATATTAGATACTGATTCTTTTTATTCAAAATCATTTCATGCCTTTGATTTGAAAGACCCACCCCCACTGATAAAAGGTCCAGTATTGTCCTATACATGAGCTCATTTGTCATTTTTTGACTGCTAAGCCATCACAAGCTGTGAAAATAACCCATCAAAAAAGGCTTCCAATGAATGCAAACAATTATTTTTCATGAGTCCAGCATCCAGCTGTGGAAGAAAACATAGAACATGGCGAAAGTGAAGTCATCTTTCACTACAAGTAGCAGGCCTGTATGCCAGGGGGGTTCGGGTGGTTCAGAAGACCCACCCCTCAGTGACAAAGGTCCAGAATTTGTCCCATGCATAAGCTCATTTGTCCTATTTTGACTGCTATGCCATCATAAAAAGTGAAAATACTCCACTGAAAAAGGCTTTAAGATCTAGTGGAATCGTCTGTTGGCTGTCGCTTCAGCTAATCAATTTTGGCCAATGCTAACAAATATTTTCATTTTACAATCTGACTTTCGCTACTGTGTTGTTTTTAAACAAGGAAATCATTTTACAAGTAACTTTTATTCAAAACTTTGGACCTTATTCTTTAAAGCACCAAAAGCAGACCACGTTAAAATGAATTTAAATACTATTTTAACTATTGTTGTTGTTCATGAATTTTTAAATGTACTTTTTTTACAAGAAAAGCTAGAACAATTGTGACGCTCTACATTATTATTATTGTTATGTTTTGAATAATTTTTTTATTAAAATGGCCAAATTGTAACTGAGGAAAGTCAAATGTGCTGGCCAGTTCGTTATTTGCCTGATAAATGACAATGGGCCACAGTTTTTAATTTAAAACTTTAACAGATTCCCGTTTCTAATGATATATGATGTAATAAATATGTATTTAAAAAAATAAAAAAATAAATATATATATATATATATATATATATATATATATATTTTTTTTTTTTAATTCTAAATATTTAGAAAATATTTTTGGTACATCAAAAAGTGTGGTTATTATGACCATCCGACAAGCTAATCCAGATAAAAATAGTGCTTAAAATGTCATTAAAATGCAGTATTAAAGCCTCATAATTTAATAAAAAATGCAAATATATAACTGCAAAAAGGTCCAGTTTTTGAGAAAAAAGAACCACAACTTTCACCAGGCTGACAACAGGCCTGAGTAGCCAAACTTTTATTTTAAATCTTGGAATCATATTCTTGAAAGAAAAAAATAACACCAATAAAAAGGTTTGAATCACCAAAAACTGCCCTAGTTAAAATTCATTTTAATACTAATTAGGCTATTTTTGTTATACATGAACATTTAAAATGTACTTTTTTTACAAAAACTTTTGGTTTTCACTTAAAACTTTTTTTTTCTAATGATATATGATGGAATCATTCATTCATTCATTTTCTTTTCGGCTTAATCCCTTTATTAATCCGGGGTTGCCACAGCGGAATGAACTGCCAACTTATCCAGCACATTTTTACACAGCGGATGCCCTTCCAGCCACAACCCATCTCTGGGAAACATCCACACACACTCATTCATACTCATACACTACGGACAATTTAGCTTACCCAATTCACCTGTACTGCATGTCTTTGGACTGTGGGGGAAACCAGAGCACCCAGAGGAAACCCACGTGAACGCAGGTAGAACATGCAAACTCCACACAGAAACACCAACTGACTCAGCCGAGGCTCGAACCAGCGACATTCTTGCTGTGGGGTGACAGCACTACCTGCTGCGCCACTGCGTCGCCCCATAATGGAATCATTTGTATTTTTCATATTTACACATTCTATCATAAAATTGAGAAAATGAATATTTGCATCCATTTCTCAGCGAATATAGGCAATGTATTTTGATGCATTTAAACAAAACAGATTTTTTAAACAGATATATTTCTTAAAATAATGTTTTAGTCACCAAACATATTTAGAAATTGAATATATAATACAATTAAATGTTTGAATTGTTTTGCTTCTCTTGATTTTTCCTCATTTTTTAAGTGAAGTTTCACAAACTAATTTCGAGAGGAGCACGTGATATGATTGACTGCAGTTGGCTCTCATCTACAATCATTAGTTAGCCAATCAGAAGAATCCAAACTCACTATAAGTAGCCTAGTAAAATTTACTCCCTTATCTTCGTATTCAGAAGAAACCCCCCCATCAACCCCTTCTCCGCCTTTCTTCCTTTATCACGGGGAGATCTCGAGAACCTGATCTCGTACTTCCCTTACATGCGGGAGCCCTAGCTCAATTATCTCCGAGCTCAGGGTTCTCAGAGCGTTATCGTAGGTTATTTTGTTATATAAGCTCAAGATTTGGCTTCAGTACTGACTGATCTAATGTATATGCACAAATATAATATTGTATAGCTTCCTATTAAAAACATGAATTGAAAAGATAGATTCACTTTTTGAGAAAAAAGAACCACCCTTTACTGCATATATAAGCATGTTACTGTACATCAATTTTAATTGTCAGGAAAATCACATAGCATTTTTTGGAATCGTAACATTTAAACGTTTTTTTTAAATCATCTGAGATCAATATGAACACAAAACCTCTCTGAGCACTGATGAGTTTTAAAACAGATTTGAATTTTGTTTGTTACTGAACATAGGTTTCAGTACTTAATAATAATGATAATAATAATACATTTTATTTATAATGCGCTTTTCTCAGATTTAAAGCGCTAACAAGGGCGTTAGAACACAATAAAACATGAAACACAAAAAATACTTTTTTTTTATTCCATTCCACAATTTAGGAGCACGGTAGGAGAATGCCCTACCTCCTTATTTCACTAATCACCTTTTAATTCTTGTGCCTTAAATAGTGACAGAAATACATTGTTGTTTCTCTCAAATGACACAATGACTTTGATGCCGTATGCATTGCTGACTCACAAAATAACGCTCACTAACTTTTCCTGCCAATCACAGTGAGGTTCACTATGAGGACTTTTAATTAACTGTAATTTCAGGGTCTTTAAGCATGCTCCAAACTAAATTTATTACTGTACACAACCCAGAGGCCAGAGGCAATATTTTGCATGAAATAATTCAAGTATTTCTTCACTTGCCGGGAATAATTTACGTCAAGAAGCACATGGCGAGACTGTACTCGGGGACAGGACCTGAGTGAGCTCTTTTATGGGCTGAGCATTCACAACATGTCAACGTTTTCCTTCCACAAATAAATATTGCACAAATGACAGAAAAACTTGATATTTATGCTCAGTGCATGAAATCCACACAAACATTCCTTTTCAAAGACTGCATGCTTAAACTCTCATTGCCCTCGCAGTGAAAACAAGGCAGGATGGGAGATGCTGAAACACATGCTGGCGAATGCTGAAACACACGTACGTTTTATTTCAGAAAGTTATGGACAAATACCATCACATTTTTTGTAAAAAACCTAATGATTAGCACATTGTGTACACACATTTTATACATTTAGAAAAGGAGTATTTTATGCTCACTTGCAAAAATACAGTAAAACAGTAAACATTGTGAAATATGACATTAATAAAAAATAGACATTTTCTATTTGAATTTAGATAAAATTAAACTGTATACAGTGTAAAAAATCTTGCTGCCTTTTTTGTTGAATCTAAATAACTTTTCTAGTTATCTCAACTTACATTAATCAAACTGACTTAAGGTATTACAGGTGCTGTAGGTGATCTGCCTAAATGCTAACCCGGTTAGCTAAGTATCTTTCAAATACAATCCCTCCCCTGTCGTCCAAAGCCATGCCTCCTGAAATTACAAACACATTCGTTAAAGATGACAGAGACCCACAAGATCATGTCATTCACCAGTTAGAAAACTTTATAGTACTTATTATAACACTGTAGTACTACAATTCAGAACAAAAAAACTATATTATATCTAGCACATTTTCAGTTATGTAGTTAGCAACCAAAGTAGCCTGGTAAACAATACAGGGAGTGTGTCACAGTTTGTCAATGTTCAAAAATGAACCAAAGTGAATATAAAACCAACTTCAGCTTAGTAAAGCAGGCTAGGCAAAATAGCGATATTTACTGATGTTTTGTTGTTAAACTAAATAAAAATCTACATTATCGATGCTGTAAAATGTCCCTTATGAAACTGAAATGAGTCACATCAATTGTTCGCCGGAAGATTTCAGTGGCTGAACAACACTTCTTTGCATGTAACCTATTTGTTAAACAACACAATCTACATCAGCTTTGTGTGACTAAAATAGTTTTAAAAATAACATTACCTGTCTAAAAGAAATACTTCAGCCATGGTGTCATCCTTCCTCCAGCTTGTAAAAGTAACTCCAATATTTATTCAGGATTTATAAAAGTTTTGATTCAGCATTTGTTTTTGACGTGACCATGGCCTGCTTGAACGTACATCGGCGGATCTGCGAGAACGGGTGGGCAGTTGTTCAAATCCACATTTGCTGACAGACAGTTGCTACTTATCAGAATTATGGGAATTGACAGCCTGACAATATTTAATTGGATGAACATTTTTTTGTCTTATGCCTCACCCAGAATATAAAAATACATAAAAATTCATTTAGATCATATACTTTAATTATTACTATGGAAATGTGAAGAGACTTTCAACCAGCACAAAAAAAAAACTGTTTTTGAAGACAATCACCCACTGCACCTTTAAGTTAAACTTTGTATAACTAAAAAATTGTAGTTGAAACCTGAAAAACATATTAAAATAAGTTAAAGCAACATACAAATATTTTTCTTTACAGTCTACCCCAGGGGTGCTCAACCCTGTTCCTGGCGATCGACCTTCCAGCTGATTTCAGCTCCAACCCTGATCAAACACACCTGAACCAATTATTTAGAACGTGAGGAGCACTTGATAATTACAGGCAGGTGTGTTTGATAAGGGCTACAACTGAAAACTGCAGGTAGGTCGATCGCCAGGAATAGGGTTGAGCACCCCTGGTCTACCCATAAAGGAAAGTAGAATTTTCCTCTTCAGCTTTTCTTCTTCTTCTTCTTCTTCTTCTTCTTCTTCTTCTTCTT
>CAIGQZ010001680.1:673951-690961 GCA_903798205.1 Danio tinwini | reverse complement strand
TTCTTCTTCTTCTTCTTCTTCTTCTTCTTCTTCTTCTTCTTATTATTATTATTATTATTATTATTATCATTATTATTATTATTGTTTGTTCATTCATTTTCCTTTGGCTTACTCTCTTATTTATCAGGGGTTGAATGAACCACCAACTATTCACTGTAAAAAATAAAAAGTTGAGTCAACTTAAAATTTGAAAGCAACCAGCTGCAAAGAAATTTTGAGTTTATCAAGCTTCAGTGGTTAAAGTTGTGCTAAATAATTATTTTTTAAGTTAACTGAAAAGGCTGGAGCAGCGACGCAGTGGCGCAGTAGGTAGTGCTATCGCCTCACAGCAAGAAGGTCGCTGGTTTGAGCCTCGGCTGAGCCAGTTGGCATTTCTGTGTGGAGCTTGTATGTTCTTCCTGCGTTCTTGTGGGTTTCCTCCGGGTACTCCGGTCCAAAGACATGTAGTACAGGTGAATTGGGTAGGCTAAATTGTCCGTAGTGTATCGGTTTGAATAGGTGTGTATGGATGTTTCCCAGGGATGGGTTGCGGCTGGAAGGGCATGTGCTGTGTAAAACATGTGCTGGATAAGTTGGCGGTTCATTCTGCTGTGGCAACCCCAGAATAATAAAGAGACTAAGCCGAAAAGAAAAAGAATGAATGAATGAAAAGGCTGGTTTAAGTCAAGTATACTTCACAAAATAATTTGGCACAACTTCAACCACTGAAGCTTAATAGACTCAAAATGTATTTGTAGCCTGTTGCTTTCAATTAAGTTAACTCATTTTTTTATTTTTTACAGTGGTAAACACTCAAATGAAGAAATCAAAATTCAGAGTCTCGCCAACTTAATTTGTTTTACTTTCATTGAACAAACTTTACCAAACATGCAGTTAAATCGTTTTAATAAGTAAATTCAACCTTCAACCTCAAAAATATGTCCACCTTACTTACAATTTTAAACTGAGTTAACCACTTGTAAGTTGGATTTTTTACAGTGTTCCAGCATATGTTTTACAAAGCACATGCCCTTCTAGCCACAACCCAGTACTGGGAAAATTATTATTATAATTATTGTTGTTAGAAATGGTGAAAACAGATTGTGGTTTAAAATCTTAGTAGATTAAGTAAATAAGTATGCCTAATTGAAGAATTAAAAACTGTTCAGCAAGGATGCATTCAATTGATTCAAATGGTAGGAAAAATATTTCTGTTCAAGCTAAAAAACAATATTTAAAAAATGAGCACGACTAAAAATATCTAAGCAACAAATGTGAAAATCCAAAGACTCTAGATATGTTCTCTGAATAATCAGCTTTTCCATCACAAGAAAACATAACTTTCTAAATTATATATAGAAAACAAATATGTGATCCGAGACCACAAAACCAATCATAAGTAAAAATGTTTCAAACTGAGACATCTGAGACATTTCTACATTACATGAAAATTGTATGAAAAAACTTTTCATTAATGTAAGATAACACAATATTTGGCTGAGACACAACTATGTGAAAATCTGGGATCTGAGGGTTCAAAAAAATCGAAATATTTAGAAAATCGAAACTGAAGATAAATCAACACTTTTGACCCCTACAATGTATTCTTGGTTACTGTAAAAATATATACCCATGCACCATTCTAATAATGTATGGTCTACAAGTGTTCTTCTGAGTTAAACAAAATAGATGTCTGAATATTTCTTAACAGTGAAGTAATGCTTATTGGTTCACCACATCAGTTGGGCAAAGCAGAGCAGACTTCTCTAAGTTTAAATGGCTCTGCTTTAGAGTTTCAAACTAAGCAAAAAAATCTGTGTGTGGTATTTGATGCCAACCTTACATTTGAACTGCATGTGCGGAACACAGTCAAGACATCATTTTTTTCATTTGCGAAACATTGACAAATGCTGTCCTTTTCTGTTGCTGAAAAATTAATTAACACCTTTGTATTTTCCTGTATTGACTATTGTAACGCGTTGCTGGCTGGAGTTCCAAAAGCTACCCTAAACAAGTTACAATTAGCACACAATTCAGCAGCTAGAATTCTGACTAGGACCAGTGTATGGAGCTAATAATATGCCAAAATCTGAATTTGAATTTTGTTCATTTGAATTGACAGTTGTAATTTAATAAATCTAAATGTTAATATGCATATTTAAAATAGTTTTGAATTTAAATTTCTTAAATTGAATATTTAACATCGGGTATTTAAGACAACTGCATTTTTTAAAGTCTGATTTTTATAGACGTGTTTTCAAATTTCATTTTTTTTTCTGAATTCATAGATTGCATATATTGGGTTTGTAAAAATACAGTTTCAAGTTTTCAAGTTGAAGAAATTTAGAACATCAAATTCAATATTCTAAAATTCAAAACCAGAAATTCAGATTGTGAAATTTAAATTTAAAATTCTGGGACAGTTTGAAAATGCACCTGAAATAACCTTAAAAAGTCATTAAATTTGACTTGGGTAAGGTGTAAGAGCCCTGTGTCTGCTAAAATAATTCATCAGAGGTTACAGTATAGGTCAGAATCATCTCTTTATCCCTCAAAACACCGAAAACATATCAAACAGAGCACATAACCCTTATTTTGAAAAATCTACACTGGCTGTCAGTTTTCGAACTGATTTTAAAATCTTCATGCTTGCATACAAGGCCTTGAATGGTCTAGCACCACAATATTTATCTGAGCTTTTAATCCCATACCCTCCAAGACGTACTTTACGCTTAAGTGATGCTGACCTTTTAACTGCTCAGTCAATGCGACTAAAATCTATAGGAGACCGGGCGTTCTCCTCATTGGCACATTAATTGTGGAACTCTTTACCCTCTGATATTCGCAATGCAGAAGAGTATTTTTAAATCATCTCCTAAAACTTACTTTTTTAGGGTAGCTTTTATTTGACTTTTATATGATTTTTAGATTTATTACTATTATTAATATTTTATGTGTTTTTAATTATTACTTTTTTTTGCATTCATCCTTGTGTCATTTACTGCTGCACATTTCATGTCTGTAAAGTGTCTTGAGATGCTACTTTTAAAGGCGCTATATAAAAATAAAGTTAATTCATTTATTCATTTTCTTTTCGGCTTAGTTTCTTTATTAATCAGGGGTCGCCACAGCGAAATGAACCGCTAACTTAAAAATAAAGATTATTATTATTATTATTAGAGTATATTTAGTGTTCTGGTTTATTTTCTGGTTTAGCCTCACTGAGCACTAGAGATTTTTTCAACACAATTCAGTCTTAATTATTCCAAACTTTTGATCATCAATGCAATTATAAAGTACTTCCTTTGTCTAAATGCTAAATCGCATCCCTTATCAAGTCATTCAACCGACAAAACCTTTCATTTGCCTTTGTGTTGATGTCACAATCACCTTTTCTCCTTTCACAGAAATCTGCTTAATTAACTTCTGTCTGGTCTGTTGTGTTGATTGGCTACTTAAGGACTCAAAGTCTTCACACTCTTGTCAATATAGGGAGCAGCAGAGCTCTGATTGGCTCTTCTTTTGTTAACGAGCTGGTAGTTGCGCTGACAGCCATGACAGCGATGTGGCGTGATGTCTTTGTATGGTGAGAAAAGAGTTTGGTCCAGCCAGCTCACGCTGTCAGTCCGCAGCTGCTGGTTGTCTCGGCGTGGATCGTTTCGTGCCTCAGCCCCTCGTCCTCTGTCTGTTGACCTTCCAGGCTCGGGGCTCTGTTTCTCTCACACAGCTGTGCGCTTTGAACCCCAAATCGGTGTGTTAGAAGCAATCAGGGCCAAGCTCCGTTTTCAGTTCTTTCACCCTCAGGCCTCACAAGCTGTTCTGTGTGATCAGGCCATTTTGGGCAATGAGATTGGATATGCTGGTCAAGAATTAGAGAAACAGTCATCATACAGGCAGCTTGTGGTTTGGCTTCAATCAGAAAACGCCTTCACGGGTTGTTCTTCTCTCTCTCTTCAGCTTCATTACTGTGTCAAAAAGAGCAGGGCTTTTAAAATGAGAAATGTGTTGTGCTCTTGTGTTCATAGCTTCAAATGTCATAAGGTATATGATACTTTACATAGTTGTGTTCTTTTGCTATAAGAGCTGTACAGTATAATCATGTTGTTTAAATTTTTTCACCTCAAATTAGATAAAAAAATAAATAAATCTTCAGCAAAATGGTATAATACTTGGTGACCTTTTTTGTATGAAAAATAAAATAATACATAGAATAATAATTTATAGTTCACCCAAAGATTTTAATGACTCCAAGTTGTAGATGTGTTACTTTTTACATTTTTTTTTTAGCTGAATCCTTGGTCTGTGGAAATCTTTGGTGATTCAAATAATAGCAGTGAATGTTTACCTGTGTTTTAGATTAAAATACATACAAACAAGTCAAAATCAATCCCTGTGGCTCCTGGTGACACCTTGATGCTTTGTGCAAAGATTCATTTTTGGGTAAACTATCTTTAATAACATTAGCATTTTTGGATAAACTGAGGAACTACTTTGACAATCATGTAAACAAATAGTCAAATGTATGGTAGATGTGTTTTGGAACATTGTGGCAAGTTTTACATTGGTAACCCATTAGTGGACTGGCAATACACCTACTACTGGTTGTCACAGCAGTGGTTAAGATGACCTCGTCTGGTTATTGGCTAGTCTAAACTGATAACACTTCTTCTCATTTGCTGGTGTAAGATGGAAATTAGCAAAATTTCTTTTCAGCTTAGTCCTTTCATTAATCAGGTGTTGCCGCAGCAAAATGAATCGCCAAATTTCCAGCATATATTTTACGCAGCGAATGCCCTTCCAGCCACAACTGGGAAACTGAGTTTATTATTAGCTATAATTTATTTTTATTTTTATTTATTAGCTTTATAATTTCTATAAAGAGGTTAAAACTTATGTGAATGTGAACTCTACGTCTAAAAATATTAAAAGTGTATTCTGTATTAAATGTGCATTATAATATCACATGAAAATGGAAAATGATGTACACTATATGTATTTGTAATTTGATGCTAATATAGCTACCCTCTTTTCTCTTTTCTTTCCTTTTTTCTTTCCTTTTTAGTTTTTTGTTCTTTTTTCTTTTTAGTATACTTTCTGTTAAAGGGCACCTATTTTAACCTATTTTTAAGAGGTAATATTAATATTATGGTTCTTCTGAGTGTGCTAGTTTAGGTTCAGTATAAAACACAATTCAGATTTTTTTTATTATGATGTGTTAAAAAGTGTCATTTTGGGGGCGTGTACACAGTTTGCTGTTTTAGGGGCGTGTTGCTTCACATGAAAACTAGTTTCGACTTCCCGCCCAACTTAACAAGGGGGCGGAGCCAAGAGCTCCCCCGCTGTGTGTATTACAATAGACAGGCAGACAGAGAGAAGCAACATGAGTACCAGCATTCAGACGTACATGTAGGACTCAGACACAGACCAAGCAGAGAGTACAGAATCATGTGTCTTTGTATAGTTTAACAGCCAGCTGTGTGCTAGTTTAAAGCTCCGAACTTGTAGCCTACACCGAGACTAATAAAGCACAGTGAATTAACTGTGACTGAAGGGCATCACACACCGGATGCACCGCGACACGGCGCACACATGACAGTTGAAAGTATTGCATACTTGCAGCGCTGGTGTGTCACCTGATAGAAACATGTTTAGATTTCAGAATGCAAGCCGCTGCGTGGCGCGACGCTGAGTGTCGCCGAGTGGCACATCTGGTGTAGGACCTGCTTGAGGCTATAACTAGAGGGCGTCATACACCGAATGCGTTGCTCAGAGCCACGACGCGGCACACCAGACGCGCACATTTGCATGTAATTTAAAATGAAACTATTCAGATTAGGCTCTGTGGCACGGCAGAAATATGAACAGTGTCCTGAGCAGGGCCAGCGCGTCCATAGAGGCGACCTCGGCGGCAGAATAGTGAGCAAACCCCACGGTCATCACTTTCACTTGCGACAACGCAAAATGCATGGCGCTGCGCGTCGTTAGTTCATTATTTCCAATGGAGGGACGCGCACGTGAGGCAACGTGCTCGCACTTTCCAGCTGCACCTAGTTAAGATGACGGAGCTTCTGTGACCGCGGGAAATGCAAACCGCTGAAGTTTAAGGAAGACACAATGAAAAGTACAAATGTATGCAAACTCACCAAAACTCACAAACACTGGCGTGGAGGAGAGTGCTAACGTGGTGAATGTTGAGCCCAATGAGCCTTACATCTAAAAATAGAGCAGAGTGTTTCTTTGGTGACGTCGCTTTGACTCACATGCTGAAAATGGCAGACGTTATACAGCATACTGAGGAGATGGTAATGCACATCTGTCAATCAATATTGGTGGGTGGGGGGACCGCACTCCTACGTAAAGTTGCGGTCGATCTCAAAACAGCTCCAATTGGTCCACCGTTTTTATGTTGTTAAATTGAAAAAAAAGCACTGGGTGTGTTTATATCACCCCAATATGACAGTCTATACACTATACCTCACATATGTTTGTCCAAACAGCTTGAAAAGTAGATTTTACCATAGGTGCCCTTTAAAACATGTACAACATTTTTGTTGTACAATGAATACATGCTAGTTCTTGTCAATAAAGCATTTAAAGTATAAAAATATGATGCACTGAAATAAACTAAACTGGTCTAAACTAGTTTTAGTTGGATTGAACTGGTTATTATCTTGACCAAAGCACTTATTAGGTGGTCTGCACTAGTAAAAAACTAGTCCAAGTTACTTGTTAGGTTGTCTAAACGGGTCATTTGGTGGTCCACACTAGTTTTCAGCTGCTCCAATCTGGTTTTTATTTTGTCTAAAACCTGATTTATACTTCTGCATCAAGCGCATGCGTATGGTCTTGCACAGCCTTTGCACGGTCACATAGCCATCGCCATGGCTGATGCAGAAGATGACATGCACCTCTCAAAAAATGTAACTACAATGTCGCTGACAAGTATCACTGACGAGCTTGAGCAGTGCTGAGAGCCGCGAGCCCGATGGAGCAAGTGTTTACAAGATGGAAGATGGAAACTTTTGTTTTGTGTTTACCTTACCAGTTCCCACCTCTCAATGAGCGAGTTTAAGCAATTTCCAGCGTTCAGAAAAAACAAAACACCTGCGAAGAAACTCGACACAGAGAAACATAAAAACCTACCGCTTCGGAAGTGTTATTGCAGAGCAACACAAACAACACGCAGAAGTATAAATGCACAACTACATGCAGGACAGGCGCCATAGGTCACTCCGATCACTTGATGCAGAAGTATAAACCAGCATTAACTCAGTCCTGGAGGGCCGATGTCCTGCAGAGTTTAGATTTAACTTGCTTCAACACACTTGCCAGGAGCTTTCTAGTATACCTAGTAATGTCACGGTCACACTAGAGTTTGAGCATGCAAATTTCTGTCATACTGAGCTGTAAAAGGGGAGGGATTAAACAAGATGATTAAATAAAAAAGTGAGTAATTGGTTCATATTTTAGATTTCTGTACAGAGAGGTCATGTTTTAATCTTCGATTGGTCTCACGCAGTCACGTGATGGGATTTCACAGATCAGAGTTAACCAAGCTTGAACTTTGCAATGCAACGAACTGTGAAACTTGTCGCACAAGCCTCCATTTCCAGTCTGCCGCATTTGTATGTGTATGAATGGAAGTCTATAGGGAGAAAAGTGCAGTGTGACCGTGGCTTTAGTTAGCTGGAACAATATGGCTCAAATAATTCATCATCAGCTAGACCAAATTTGTTCCTTCCCAAAAAGACAGTCAGACAGTTACAGCTCACCCAGAATGCTGCTGTCAGGATTCTGACCAGAATCATAAAATGAGAGCACATCACATTTGTCCTCAGGTCTTAACACTGGCTCCCAGTTACATTCAGAATCAATTTTAAAGTATTATTACTTGTCTATAAATCACTAAATGGCCTAGGACCTCAATACATTACAGATATGCTCACTGAATACAAATATAACACCACTCAGATCTTTAGGATCAAATAAACTAGAAATTCCAAAAGTTCAGTCAAAGCAGGGTGAATCTGCCTTCAGCTACTACACTCCCCTCTGCTGGAATCAGCTTCCGGATATGATAAGATGTGCTCCAACATTAAACACATTTAAATCAAGACTGAAAACACATCTGTTTAGCCCTGCCTTTACTGAATGAGCACTGTGCTACGTCTGACAGATCGCACTGTTATGTCGTTCTTTTTTCATTCTTTTATAACCTGTTTTAACACATTTTAATCATATATTTTTTTAGTTTTTAATCATTTTTATTATTTGTTTTTATTTTCTTGTTTTTTTATTCTTGTTTATGTAATACACTGACTTGTGTATAAAATGTGCTATGTAAATAAACTTGCCTTGCCTTAGTCATTACCAACTGCTAATTACATATTCCAAGCTGGTAATGAACTTTTATTAAAGTCAGCATTGAATAAAAATTTACTCTTCATATTTGTATATGTAAATAGTAGTGCTTTTTATAAACAATGTGTCTGTGCACTTCATTCTTTATTTATTTTCAAATTCATTTTGACTTAATAATCTTTAATCAAATATCATAAGCCTGTCCTGGCCCTGAAAATGTTTTTTCTTCACTTCTGGTCACATGGAATGCATTTAGGACGGGTCTATCAAGTCATGTCCCATTTCTACACATTGCAAAACAGCTAACACCATTTTAAACCAGATTTTCTATCAGGACATCAATTGTGAGCCTTGCCGGATTACTCTTTACTCTTTCGGCTTCTAATTTTGTTACTGTGTAATCTTCAACTTTTAAAAGAAAGGGAAAAAGGGAAAATAATTGTTTTTGTAAAGATTCTGATGTGAAACTTGGGTTCTGTTAAAAACTAATATAAGCGTTCATCTGGCTTTCTTTTGTCTTAAGCACATGAAGCTTAAGCTCCATGTTTTTCCTTTGACAGCTTCTCCTCTGACTCACTAATTGGTCAAGACAGACTTCGGCTGCAGGCCATTTCTTCTCTCGTGCATTTTGAGAAAACTTTCCATCCTCATGACTCCTTCCAGCAATATGGCAGGAGTGCAGTCATCACGTTGTCTCAAGCTGGCCTTACTTGTTTTCTTTCTGGAGTCTGTAAACAAACACGCTAACAATAATAACAGTTCAGCCGTTGATAGAGAAATTTGTCATCTGTACAATCCCATCAGAATTAAACTAATCAAAGTAAAACAGTTTTAAGTAGATTTAGAGAACAATGCATTCAAGATGTTTAAATCACATTCTGGAACAGTGCAAGGCTTCCTCTTTTTGTACCTTGAAGTCAGTTCAGATTTTTTTTTTCTGTTACAGTCTACTGGATTTTTTTTACTCGTAAATATGTCAAGCAATCAGTGTGAATAACACATTATACTCTCCCACAGTCAAGCCAGAACTGTTCCACTTGTCAGCCCTTGCTTTAAAATGGTGTTCTGAGAAACTGCCAGATATTTTCTTGACTGCACATTATTTTCAGTTCAGAGAAGAATGAGCATTCGCCAAACGAAAAGGTTGCTGGGGATTAAAAATGATTCAACATCTGGGTTGAAACAACTATTTTGGAACTACTTTGACAATTATGTAAACAAATAGTCCAATGTATGGTAGATGTGTTTTGGAACATTGTGGCATGCGCAGATGCAAACTGGTAACCCATTAGTGGACCAGCAATAAACCAACTACTAGTTGTCACAGCATATGATGTGATGTCATACATGTCAGTTCAATGTCAAATGACGCCATACTAGACGTTGATCTTTGACAGATTTTAGGTTGTGGTATTAACTAACAAAAGTCCAACATCATCTTAACGTCATAATGTGACGTCTATACAACGTCAAGGTCTAACATTAGTAGATATTGATCTTTGGTTCATTTAAATTTGTGGCATTAACTAACAAAAAGCCAACATCATATTAACGTCATAATGTGACGTCCGTAGAACGTCAAAGTGTAGTATCAGTAGTCATAGATCTTTGGTTAGTTATAGGTTTAGAAAAAAACTAACCAAAATCTAAGGCCTGCCTGATGTTGGACATTGATGTCTGTCTGAAATTGGGTTCTGATGACAACACGATTTTTATTTCGAACTAAAATACGATTTGACGAAAATACCTTCTGACGATTGGGGTACAATGTCAATCTGACATCATGTTGACGTCCTGTGCCTGCAGCGTTTGCTAGTCTGAAGCTGCGCTCACACAGAGTTTGTGTATGCAAAATTCTGTCGTACAGCACTGTGAAAAGGGGTGGGATTAAACAAGATGATTAGACATTTAAAAAAGCGAGAGATTACTCCATGTTTTAAATTTCTGTCCAGAGAGGTCATGTTTTGATCCTCGATTTGATCCTCACACAGTCAAGTGATGTGAGGTTAGAGTTCAGCAAGCTTGAACTTTGCACCGCATCGAACTGCAAAACTTGATGCATGACCTTGCGTCTTTCCGGTCTGAGGCATTCGTGTGCGTATAAATGGAAGACTATGGAGAGAAAAGTCCAGTGTAGTTAAGCCACTGTGGCTTAAACTGATAACACTTCTTGTCAATTGCTGTTGTAAGTGTCACATCCCCGGCTCGTTCCTGATGCTCCAATCACCATTCTCCCTCACCATCTCGTTCCCTCAGCTCCAATCATCGCTCTCCTTCTTCTGCCACCTCTCATCACAGCCGAGCACTTTCACCTGAATACTAATTACACTCACCTGCACCAGCAATCACAGACCCCTATAACACCTGCCCGATTCCAGTCATTCATCGGCTGGAATTGAGGTCAGATGGTTCACCTCACCTTCTCCCTGGCTCACCTTCTTCCGTGGATGTTTCCCTCCTCCTATGGATGTTGCTTTTAACCCTGTGGATGCATAAGCTTGATTAAGGGAAGTGACTTTATACTCAGATGGTTTAATGAAGATCCTTGTTTACATTGTGAACAGCATACTAGTCTGCTCTCCATCCAAGAATATAACATGCCTGCTTCTCCTGTTGAACTGTCCACTGTGTGTTTGAATGAATTGATGGAAAAGAGATAACCATCCTTGTCTTCATTGTGTGACTGTGACAATAAGATAGCAATAAGCTGGTCTAAATGATTATTGGCTGCTTTAGTATGGTCAATATCTGAGCCAAATTTGTTATCTATTAGGTATAATTAAAGAGGTTATAACTTTTATGTGAATGTGATCTTTACATTAAGAAAATATTAAAGATGCATTCTTTATATGTGCATTATAATATGGAAATAGAAAATTGTGTATACTATATTTGTAATTTTATGCTAATGTACCTACCCTCTCCCTTTTTTTTCTTTTTTTGTATAATGAAGTAAGGAACTGTACGTGCTAGTTCTTGTCAAAGCATTTAAAATTAAAGGTGATGCACTGAAATAAACACAACTGCTTTTAATTGGTTTGAACTAGTTATTATCTACACGAAAGCATTTATTAGTGGTCTGAACTCTTCATTAGCTGATTAAAAATGGTCATTTGGTGGTCCTCACTAGTTTTCAGCTGGTTTTTAGTTGCTGCGAAAAGGGACAGGATTAACTGAGATGATTAGACCTCTAAAAAGCAAGCGATTGGTCCATATTTTAATTTTCTGTCCAGAGAGGTCATGTTTTGATACTTAATTGGTCTCACGCAGTCATGTGATACGATTTCGCAGGTCAGAGTTCCCCAAGCTTGAACTTTACAATGCAGCAAACTGTTAAACTTGTTGCACGAGCTTGTGTTTCTGGTCTGACACATTCACGTGCGTATGAATGTAAGTCCATGGGGAGAAAAGTCCAGTGTGACTGCAGCTTAACTAAGTCCTGGAGAGCCGATGTCCTACAGAGTTTAGCTTCAACTTGCCGGGAACTTTCTAGTATACCTACAGTAGTAATGCTGTGTTTACACCAGACGCAGAGCGCGCGGATAATTCATTCACGCGTCAAACTCCGCTTTATTTGCGCGTCAAATTCACTTCAGAACAGATGCGGATTCGCGTCATGGGCAGGGCTTCTGTCTGCCCGGTGACTGTAGGTTCATTGCTAAATGGCTAACATGGATTTTATTGAGAAAATAACTGTGTTTATGTGCTTTTATGAAGGCTGAAACACAGTGTCGATACGTTTGGAGCATTGTCTGAGTACACTAGATATTTTTAGAGGTGCACCCAGCTCTGTGAGCTCATAAACTCCTCCAGAAACCTAACCTGGATAATGGAGGCTTTCAGCGGTGCTTCTGACTGAGCCGAGCCCAGTTTAATGAACTGTTGTCGGTGTGCCAGCTGGAGAATTTCTCCTGGGTCACCAACAACAGGTGCTATGTCACAATCATGCCCCTACAAGAGCAAGCTCCTGATTGGTTAATGCGGCGCGAATGTCTGCAGAAGTTCTGATTTTTAAACTTGATCGATTTGCACGTTAAGCGCGTCAAACGAGCAAAACGCTAAATTCACGTGTATTGCGCCGCAGGATGCCTATTTGCGCGTTTGCATTGACTTAACATGTAAATCGCTTGACGCTTCTTCCGCATCTGGTGTGAACGCAGCATAAGAGGTTGGTTATCTGGTTCAGGTGTGTTTAATTGGGTTTGGAGCTAAACTCTGCAGGACACCAGCCCTCCAGGACCAATTTTGATCACCCGTGGTGTAGATAGTTATTAGTTGGCCAAAAGTTTTTCAAACTGTATTATTAGCATTAACTTTACATTAGGTGGTCTACCACTTGTTAATAATGATTGGATGGACAAAGCTTGGCTTTAGTTGATCTCCATGGCTTATTAGCTGGCCCAAGCTGGTCATGAGCTAGTTTAAATCAATCATTGGTGGATCCAAGCTAGTGATTAGATGCAAGCTGGTCATTTGCTGATTGAACATGGTTATTAACTGATCAATAGGTGGTGCAATCTAACTTACCAATCTAAACTAGTAAAATTTTTTACAAATAATTTTGGGCACCCCTGGTGTAACTAGTTATTAACTGGCCCAATTTGGCCACTAGTTTTTCAAAATGTATTATTAGCAATTTTAAACTTTTCATTAGGTGTCAGAACATGTTGTTGTGTGGTCTAAATCAGTTGTAATGGTGGTTAGCTGGACAAAACACTTTTTTACGGTTTAGTTTTATTTTCTGTTATAATTATGAGCAATTTTTCCCAATGTGGCTTCCTTTTTTGAACCTTGAAATCAAATCAGTTTTATTTTTTTCTGTAATGGTCTACTGGATTTGTGTACGCATAAATATGTCAAACGATCAGTGTGAATGACACATTAACACTCTGGCACAGTCGAGACAGAACTGTTCCACTTGTCAGGCCTTGCTTAAACACGGCGTCCCGAGAAACTGCCAGATATTTTCTTGACTGCGCATTATTTGCAATTTAGAGAAGAATGACCTTTCTTCTGGTTGGAAAGGTTGCCGGGGATGAAAATTTGTCTTCATGTTAAGATTGCCACTGAGTTCTCGAATCCACAGCCTTTGGTCTTCCCGACCAGCTGTCTGGAACTGACAAAACCAGAAATGGATTTACATTGTCCATACTCCAGACTGTCTTTCTCAATTTGGTTGCCATCAGGAGGCAATCTGGAAACTGTTAGTCAGTGAGTCCTTGCAGTAATTGCTTGCAGCTGAGAATTCGGTGCTGTGTGAGTGAAATCAGGGGGAGGAGAGCGGGAAACCTGAGATGTAACAAGTGCAATTGATCCTTTTTCTGAATTCCCTTTGTGGAGCCACATTTGGGCTCCACACAGCTCAGGAAACAGACTTTCTGCAGCAGGAAATGAAGCAGTCGCACACAGACGGACTTCTGTTTTTTGTTCAAACACGAATACGTATCTTGCGCAGAAACAAAATGAAATGTGAGGGCTTGAGATGCCTTCACCAAACATTCACAGTAAATACTCGGTAGATCTTCTGAAAGTGTAGACATTCACTCTTATTCACACAAACACTCTTGCTCAGATGGTCTTGGTTAACACAGAGACTTAGGGGCTCCTCTACTTTGTTTCCCCTGTGTGTTCTAGTAAACAGCATGACAGTGTGTTTGATTAAGGCTGCACGTTGGAGAGTGCAGGTTTTGAGGACACAGTAGGGGTCTGGGCTCTCTCAGGGGCCTCTGTGTGTTTACTCTGATTGTTTTAAGGTCAGAGAGAGAGAGAAATGTGCGGAGAGCTCATGCAGACCTGGTTCCCTTGCCCACAGCCGGCAGAATGCATTGTACTGAAGAATGCTAACGGAAATATGTGTGCTATCTTGTAATGGTTTTTCTCTGAAAAGTAAGTACATATAGGAACAAAAATACTGCTAAGCGGCCAGCTGTGTTTGGCAGAAATTCACTGTAAAAATGATGGTATAATGTTTTAGTGTAAAATGTTTTAGGCATTGCAAGACAGAATTTTTTGAGTTTACAAAAAACATAGAAATAATTTTCACTTTGAAATATCTAAAAGCACAATTAATTACAAAAATGTAATACATTAAATTAGTAAAAAATATATGTACATAACATTGTATGTATTGTATGTGACTTTTTCACAAAACAGAAATGTCTTGAGTCCTTTATTGCTGTTACTAATCAGTTTCCCCTCACTCAATCACTACACAGTAAAATAAGTAGTGTCAATTTAACACTTAAAGTGTTGACTTTAACACTACTGTAGGTCATATATGGTCCCAATCTATCAAGTGTTAAAAGTACACCGTGTGTAGTGTTAAATTTGCAGTGTAATATTGGCACTTTAAAGTGCTGAATAAATACACTCACAGTGTAGAATGTACACTTACCATAGTTATTAAAGTTTTACACTTAGGGGCATTTAACACCAGCTAGTCTTGCTATTACGCTACAAGTGTCATCAAGAAAGTACTCCTATCAGTGTAACATTAATTTTTACACTGTTCTGTGCACTGTCAGAACATACACATCACATTAAATTTAATTTATCACATTTATTAAACATTAAATATCAACATTTTTTACAGGATGAATATTTAAACGTAATTTTAAAATAAAAAGCAATCTTTTTCCATGAGTACAAACTGCACGATAACTGTAACTTTATACCTTTAACATTTTATCACAAACGCACATTTAAAGATTCAAAACAATTACATTGTCACCTTTTCAGAGGATGAAAGTTAAGCTCACAATGTCATACCAGATGCATAAACGTTTTGAAACATTTTATGAAACAGTAAAAAAAGCTTAATACTAGCATTTTTTTTCAACATCAGTACATACATCCCATTTCGCTGAGCATTTTTACTAATTTACTAATTTTTTTAAAACAGCACTAGACCTCGTGAAGTAGTTTTGCTAGTGCACTGCATTCTACATTTTCTAAACGCATCAAGAATCTCAAAGCAATCTCTTTCCAGCAGTAAATTGAAACATTTCATTAAGAGTCACTTATACCCTTCATAACTTTAGATCTCAAAAACACATTTGACCAAACAGTATTACACATTTGATTTAACATTTCTAAACATTCTTAAGAAACAGTTTATCAGCAGAGTATGTTTCAAGGGCCTGAAAGTCCGTCTGTCTTGGTTTATAATCTCATTCAAAGTCAACTCTTACTGTATTTGCATGGAAATATGAATTATACAACACCAGTATAAAAAACTTGCCACACAGAAAACAGTTCTGTATTGACATTTAAAATGTATTTCATTAAGTA
The DNA here is from genome assembly GCA_903798205.1 of Danio tinwini. NCBI lineage: Eukaryota > Metazoa > Chordata > Actinopteri > Cypriniformes > Danionidae > Danio > Danio tinwini. Next base: position 675,331 of record CAIGQZ010001680.1, on the reverse strand, counting down.
AGAGTAATTTCTTCTCCATTAGCCGTCACACATGCACACGTCAACAGTCCAATTTAAAACCCTGAATGTGTCAATCTCATCAAGGATGTTGGGCAGAGAAAATTCTTAGCATTGTTTCATCTTGTGCTTCTCAGTTGATTTGGGCAATGTTATTAAAATGTCTATAGCTGACAGTTTAAAACAGTCTTAAAAAAACTGATGCACAGACTCGAAACGCATGCACCAAAGTAAATGCAAAGATCCAAACATTGCTGTTTGATGCAGACCCAGCAGTACAAGTTCTCTCTGATAGCTGCACTGAGTTGTTTGAATTTGTAATTTTGGATCTCCATCTTTAAATTGTTGCTGATGTTGAAATTCAAATTGTTGCTCCATCTTGGGGAGTTGCTGTAGTTCATCCTTTGCATTTTTTATGTTGCGTGGATAAGCCAAGTTGAAAAACACAGTAAACAGCGAAGGATGCAATAATGCCTTTTAACTCCTATTCTCCTACACTTTGCAGAGGACTTTCTACCATCTGTAGAGTTGGGTATGGAGCATCATCATCATCCCACTGTGAAAAGAAAAAAAGGACGTCACTAAACAGTGCAAAATCTGTCAGAAATGCATAACATCTACCAGACTATCAGAGTATTACAAAGTGTTTAACCAACAGTTCCCAAACCTCTCCCAGTGTAATTACTGTAAGCAATCACCTTCTCTTTAAAGATATGTGGGAGCAGAATTAGAGCTGCACGAAAGTCAGAATCTATTGCAAAATAAGATCAAATAAAAACAAATAATGAAGTACTAAATATTCACTATAAACTTCCATGTGAAGCTGCTTTGATACAATCTACATTGTATAAGCGCAATACAAATAAAGATGAATTGAATTGAATACTTTTAAATAATTTAATAACATTAAGGACCTGTTTTTAAAATAAAGAAAAAATGACTGGAACTATTAGCAAATGCTGAATAACTGATATTGATGTATTTTTATAAATTATTTTTTTTTTTTTATTGAGGAATCTTATCTACATAAAGGGTTTATATATAAGGTCCATGAGTTTGAACTTGCTAAATGCAGCTTGAAAAGGCACTTAATGATCCCATCCAAGAAAGAAGGGTTTGATCGAGCAAAATTATAATTATGTAAGTTTTATGTGAATACCTGTTAGATCATCTGCAAACTTCTCTTGCTTTTTGTAGACTTTGGCCAATGGAGATGTTTTTTTCTTAATCAAGCTCAGGTACCTTTAGCACAATACTGGTAAAGCTGTCCTTGAAGCTCTGACTTGGTTGGAGATGGTTGATGAATGCACTCGGCCAGGTTCACCACGACTGAAAATAAACAAAAAGGAAATTAGTGATTCACTTTAACTAAAAACATTATCT
>CAIGQZ010001680.1:649672-673551 GCA_903798205.1 Danio tinwini | reverse complement strand
CCATTGAGGGTACAACTTCACCATTTGTACCCTAAGTGTTCACAAATTTACCCCAACCGTACCCTTTTTCTGACAGTGTGGTGTATGTCTATATCGCAATTTTTTACACTTGTAGTGTTAAAGGAAAATCCCATCATATTGCACTGTGCAACCACACTGTCAACGTGCAGTCGTTAACACTGTATATTGTTAATTCAACATTTTTGGAGTTATTGACATTTAACACTGCATTTTTTACACTGTTGATTTTACTGTGTACAAGTTTATGTCAAGTTCATCAACTAAGGGATTCGCTTACAACAGTGGTGTCCAAACTCGGTCCTGGAGGGCTGGTGTCCTGGATAGTGTTGCTCCAACTTGCTTCAACACACCTGCCTGGAAGTTTCTAGTATACCAAGAAAGAGCTTGATTAGCTGGTTCGGGTGTGTCTAATTGGGGTTGGAACTAAAATATTTAAGACACTGGCCCTCCAGGACCAAGTTTGCACACCCCTGGCTTAGAAGCACCATTTACTCTAATTTGTATAAAACAGACCAATAGAATGCCTATAAGATTGGTGAGCACAGCTCTCGTAGGTGCAGCTTTTTATACTCCCAACTGTGGAGTGGCTGCACCTGCGAGAGCTGCATTCACCAACCTCATAGGCATTCTATTGGTCCGTTTTATACAAATTAGAAAGGGGCTCATCAGACTTCGCTTCAGAGCATCACTTGTGGATGAAGCCTTTTCTAAAAAAGTAGCGGAATATAGTGATGTGTGTGACATTTCAACAACACTGGTCTGGGTCTCCCATTCCTGTCTGCTTCGCTGGTTTCCAATCAGTGCTTTAAGAAGCACACAGCAGTCCTTCAAGAGCAGTTTTCCTCTAAAATAGCTTGCGTTGGTGCACAAGTCTTTTTCTAGATGGTGTCTCGGCCATGCATTTCTGGATGTGGGGGGTTCCCAGAAGATGGTAACGAGTACTGTCTGGCATGTCTAGGCATCCTTCAATGTGGTGCTAATGAATGGATCATGCCTTCACTGTGAGAGCGTGTCTGTGGCCCGGCTTAGGTCACAGCTCGCACAATTAAATGTGGTAAGTTACCACCTCTGTGAGTAAGTTACGGTAAGTTTGCAGGGGGCACTGAGGCTTACAACAGAAGCTTCATCACCAACTAACCCCCTGCGGTCCTTCCACTCCTCATCAGTGTGCCCCATCCAGGATTTGGATGATACTGCTGGTGATTCCTCAAGGATTGCCGATCTCTCGTCCAATGACTAAGGTGAGTGGATGTCACTCGCAGCATCGGAGGGTGATCTCTCCATTTTTGATGATAGTCCCGATCTGCTTCAACCCTCCGGGTGCCTGCAGTCTCAGATCAGGAGTCAGACATGGTGGCTATGCTTACCTGGGTGACCACACCGGTTGGTCTGGAGGTTCTGCAGCCTCCAGCCCAGCAGCTGTACTCTCTGGCCTATTTGGCAACACTGTCAGGGACCTTACCCAGGAGTTCTTGGTGGTGAAAGAGCAGTCCAGTGCCATGAAGGAGGTCATCTACCAGTAGCCGCAGCTACTGCTTCTCGCTGAGGATGTTAGCACGCTGGCAGATCTGAGGATCACAGTGGGGGTTTATCTGTTGCCTCCAGGCCCGCGGATCCCCCACTATTCCACACCGTGCCCCATCCAAGCTTCGGTTGGTTGTACGGTTCATCCCCCAGGATGCCCGCGCCTCCGCTTGATGACACCAGAGATCAAAGGTCCATTGCCACATCGGAGGGTGAGCTGTTATGCTCAGATGACAGACCGGGTTCGCTTCCATCCTATGGGGTGCAATGCGCGGTCACGGTTTCTCTAATAAGACATAATGGCTGTGCTTTCTGGACTGTTTCGGCAGTGCGGCTGGAGATGGCTTGTCCCCCAGTCTCACCACAGGACTGACTAGAGGGTGTGACGTGCGGGCTGATGTAAGATGAATCTTCCAGTCCCCGTTCCCTTCTTCCTGGGGGCGCACAGTGAGCACACGCTGGCATAGAGGGCCCGCCCTCCGCCTGGTCCACATGTGCTTCTGCTTTCACCTCCCTTGATGGCGAGGCGGCCAGTGGGTATAAAGCTATTTCCTCAGGTGGTGGGCACCGCCACCTGGAGGGGTAAGCTGAGACCCCCGTCTAAGGCAGGTGGGTTATCTGTACACCGCTGTGGGCCATGCCACTTTTGCCGTGCCCCACGGCCTCCTGGCTGTGCTGCACATGGGCAGTGCATCTCCAGGCTTAAGTGTAAGCATTGCACGGTGACCAATGCTCTCATGATCTTTAAGTCGGCCGCCCGTGTTCTGGGGAGGACAATGGCCACATAGTGGTCCGGAAATGCCACCCTGGCTTACCCTGAAGATATGCTCAGCGCTGACAAAGTACGCTTTCTTAGTGTTCCCATATCTCAGGCAGGCCTTCCATATCTCAGGCAGGCTTCCCAACACTGTCGGGGACTTTACCCAGGAGTCCTCGGTGGTGAAAGTTTAGCCGTGCATGATGAAGCAGGTCATCTCTTGATGGGCTCGGAAAACTGCTCTCCCCATCAGACCCGTCCACGCTGGCTGTTCCTCGCCGAATGTGCTCTTCCCGCAGCTCCAAAAGGCTCCGCCGTCCCAGTCCATTCCATGGCTAGTGAACGAGCCCCCCTGCGGAGAGTTGACGCTCCCGTCACAGGTCGCCGTTAAGTCCAGTAATTGGACCGCAAAGCGAACCTTAAGCGGGCCGCTTGGAAAGGAGGTGAACCGTTCTTTCCCCAGTGGAGGACGGGGCTCCCCTGCGAATGTATGTATCGATCAGAAAAGAGCGGCTTTTCCTCCCTCTGGGTGTGGAAGCCCAATTGCTGCCAGCATGGGACGCCCTGCCTTCCAGCTCTCAGCTTTTGGTGTATTTTGCCACAGGCTTGACGGCGCCAGAGAATGAGCTCCTTTCTTGTTCCTCCAGCCACTCCGCGTGATCCTGGGAGGAGCTTCCCGGGGTGAGCACTCCCCATCCCGAAGCTGCCCCTCCGCAAGTAAGTTAGTACTAGTAAGTTATTAAGTTACTGCTCATTCGGACTCTGTCGGCCTGGTTAGCGCTGCTCAGCCCGTGGTAGTAGCTCACGCGGATGGTCAGACTCGGCTATGCGTTTAATTTGCTATTGGCCTCCCGAGTTCACGGGTGTGTATTTAAGCGATCTTCACTATGCCACCCCCTGTCTCGCGTGACAAAATTGTTATCCTCCTGGCGAAGGATACAATCGAGCCAGTCCTCCAGATGAGACGAAGAGTGGGTTTATGCTCCCCTTCATTGTTTCCAGAGATGGTGGGTTATACCAATTCTATCTGCGCATTTTGATTTGTCATCAGTATGTTGATTGAGATGCTCATGCAGAAACGCATCCCCCAGTGCGTCCGTCCGTGGGATTGGACTGTGATTTTTCCGGTGTGTGACGGGGGGCCGAGCAGGTAGTAACAGTCCTCCCATTCGAGCTCTCCCTGTTTCCATGGGTGGAGGATGCCCTGTGCCTCTTTGGCGCATGCACATTTGCATTTTTTATTATTCATTGACTGTTATTATTCTTTAGGTATCTGAACTGATCGATTATGCACAGGGACCTGGTGCTCCGGCACCTCAGCCTGTTCGAGTTTCAGGTCAACTGAGTATGAGCAGGCTCTCCCCCTGGCAGAGCTTCTCTCATCTCAGGTTGGAGCTGGACTCGGTCTGCATCACGGTGCGCTTTTAGCTCGCTGGGCTGGCACTGCCCTGTCCGATTAAATCGGCAGTTATAGTGGTTTCACTGAAATTATTCAGAGGTTCCTGGGGCATATGACATTTGTAGCCAATATCACGGCGCTTAATTGTTCATATGAGGCCAATTCAGCGCTGGCTTTGCGATCGGGTTCCCAGATAGGCATGGTGCTCTGAGATGCTCTGGGTGTACGTCACTACACTGTGTCTCCGCGCTTTGGATCTTGGCTTCTACGGACCTGAGTGCCCTTAGAACAATTGTCCAGTTATGCTGTCATTTTGACAGATGCTTCCAGTATGGCCTGGCAGGCTGTGTATATCGAGTATGCAGCTGCAGGTTCGTAAACCTGACCCCTGTTGCATTGGCATTTCATCTGCCTGGAGCTGTTGGCCTTGTTTCTCGCTCTCCGCCGGTCCCTACCGAAGGGGGAGGGGAAAACACGTGTTGGTTAGGATGGCCAGCACGGCTGCGATAGCATACATCAACTGTTTGGGTGGTGTGCGCTACCACAGCATGTCTCAGTTCATTTGCCATCCACTCCTCCAGAGTCTTGCGGCTAAAAAGCTGCGCGCCGTTCATATCCCGTACAAGCTCTCCATGCCAGCTTACAAGCTCTCAGGGCCGCTATGTTTCCGGGAGAACAGAGACTCCACTCCAGTATGTTCCAGCTGTTATGGGCACGCTTCAGAGAAGCCCAGGTCATCCTGCTGTTTCTCCCGAGCGGCCCTTCACTGGCTGCTTTCCCTTCTCTGCACAAAGTCGCTGGCTCTCAGCTAGTCCTGGGTTATGCAATATGCGATTTCTTTTCTCCAGTGAGCCTGCTCGCACAGACACTGTGCAAGGTCGGGGAGACGAGGAGCGGGTCTCACTCATTGCACCTCTCTGGGCCAACCGGACCTGAGTTTCCGGACTCACACTCCTCATGATGGCCCTCCCTGATGAATTCCCCGAAAAAGTACTTCCTTTTTCTGAGACGAGCATCCTCTGGTCTACGGAACCTCCTTGAATGGTTTCTAGACAGAGCACGGTGGACTTAGGTGACCTATCAGTGCTATGGTTAACACCGTCGCTCAGGCTAAAGCACCCTATTAGGCATGCCTATGTTCTGCAGTGGAGTCTATTTGTTGTGTGGGTATTCTCTCTGAGAAAACCCCCGGACATGCTAGATTAGTGTTGTGTTTTCTTCCTTCAGGATAGCTGGAGCGCGGGCTGTCTCCCTCCACACTGAAGGTGTTGCGTGCGGTCATCCCTGTTTTCACTGGGGATGGAAGCACGCTGGGAAAGGATAACCTCATCAGCCGGTTTCTCAGAGGCGCGTGGCGCGAGATGTTAATTCCGTCCCTGCCCCCTCTATCACCCTCTTGGGGTCTCTTTAGCCCCAGCGCTTATGATTAGGTCCATTAAGCCACTTGATCAATATCTATACGTTTCTGTATTAAAATAGAGGTTGGTACATTTTTTTTGTTTATGCCTTCACCCTAGCTTCATGTGCCAGGGCGAGCTGTGTCCCTCACCTGTGTGAGAGAGCATACTTATTAATATAATAACATAATAAGCGGTGCCTCCTTTTCGGCGTTAGTACACAGTGCCTCTTAACAAATCATGTAGAGATGCGGGCTGGGCAGCACCTAACACATTTTCGAGATTATATCCTTGAGTGGAGTCAGTTTCCTCCCGGGAGGAAATTAAGCGGGGTGTCAATAAACGCTTGCTGTGCAAGGCTCCCTAACCCGGAGATGTGTCTGCATTTTCTATTCTACTATCAAGTTTCCCTTTTCAGGTGAACCCTAGAGAATTCCTCCGAGGCCCTTAGCACCTGACTCAGCGGATGAGTCGAGTGCATGGCTCAGTGTGTTGTCTGGTATGCCCATCCAGTCTACCCACATACTGAGGTTCATTGCCAGCTATGTACATTCCCCTGTTTTGGTGATGCCATATGCATCATTTACCACGTGTTCCCCATTTTCAGGCGGACCCTTGTCTTCCCTAACTGCTAACCAGCTTATGATATGTAACACTCCCCCTCATTAGGGCTAGTCCATATGCTATATTATCATCAAGTCTCCCCTATTGGGTAGCAGGTGGTCTCCGCAGCGTCCTCCCCCCTTGGGGACGGGCACGCTTCCCAACGTTCAGTAGTATTTCTAAAATCCCTAGTCTATATTAACTAGGTAAAAGCACATTTACGACCCCGATCTCCAATTCTTATTATTCCCATGTAATGGTAACATTTTGGGCTTAGGGGACATTGGAAGGTTACACTTTTGGTGATGTCAGCGTGCTCACACTTCGCTTGGCAAACTGCACATCAGGAGCGTGACAGGCTTAGCTGCTGTGGTGTTTTCCATACTGTTTATCTACAGACACACGTTGGAGTTCCCTTATGAAGGGGAAGGTTCTGGTTACGTCTGTAAACCACGTTCCCCAAATATCCACTGCCACAGCACCTGAATCTCTAGCTCGGAGCTGAGTGATCGGCTCTTCAGCAGGCAAATTCTGAGGAGCTGACTCCAGCAGCTGACTGATATAGCTTTGATGAGCTCATCAGGTTCAGCTGTGGAGCTAAGCTCCGCCAATTCAGTTGGCATTTCATTGGCTGTTTTCTTATCTTCAGAAATGATTGGTCATCTAACACACTCCCAAACTCTGTTTATCTACAGACACATGTCTCCGTTTCCCATTCGAGAATGTGGGTTACGGACATAACCAGGACGTTTTTCCGAAAACATAACAAAGCATAATATGACAACGCATACTCACAAATCCATTCATTCATTCATTTTCCTTCCTCCAATTTAGTTCATCCAATTCACTTACATGTATAGCGTATGTCTTTAGACTGTGGGGGAAACCAGAGCACCCAGAGGAATCCCACGCAAACACGGGGAGAACATGCAATACTCACAAATTCTGCATCCGAAAACAAAAAAAATAAATGAAGGAATAAATAAAAGTAAAAATTGGTGTGATAAAGACTTAATATAAAATTGAACCAACATTTGTTTTGTTTGTTTCATATTTTATCAACATTTGGGTTGTAACAACAGCATTTTTAGACAGATTCTGACTTAAGGTTTTTACATTCTTTTCATATCCAATAAACACAAAAATGGATCCACTTTTTTGTTTAAACTTTTAGATAAACTCATGCTGATTGACACTGAAAGAAAGAAGTAAAATGAGGTAAAATGAGAACTCTGAGCATCTGAATGAAGACATCTTTCTTTTGTTCCACAGACCTTTCTTTCTGTGTGCTGGAGGTCAGGAAAGTGTACAGGGAGGATCGGACAAGCAAATGCCTTAAATGGCGCACTAATGTAAATAACGCTGCTATATGCACACATTCTCCATCCTCTGCACTCGTGAATCACTTTGAATCTTCAGCATGATCTCCCACTGCGGACACAATCACCCTGACATCTTCAGATCCTCCCTGTAAAGGAGGAGGAGGGTGACATGCTTTAGGTTGCCTAGATGTTGTTCAGGTCTAGTCCTTGTTTGTCCTGCAAAGTGAGTTATATGTTGATGTCCATTTGACCAAAAAGAAGGAGGTGCTGGGGTGAACTCTTAATCATGGACACATCACTTGTGGAGTGGAGATCCTCCCCTTCGTAGAGGAAGACATGTATTTTTGTGCTTTCTCTCTCCATTTCATTGCCAGGCAAAAAAATGATGAAATAGCAGTGAAATGGCTTCAATTTAAAGCCATGTTTGGGTAAAGCTGCAGCTCATAGAGAGAAAGCACAGATGGGATTTAGTGGCTGTTATTGAGAGGAAATACATTCTTTTTAATTTATTTTTGTGCAAAGTAAATGCGGAATCGACCCATATCAACACTAGAAGATCTAGTTTAGGACACAATAGTCTGAGCAGATACTTCATTTGGATGTTAGAATATGCATAGTATGCATGAATATTGAAAACACTGCATTTGCCTTGTTGTCATTGTCTGTCACATGATTTGTTTTGGCTCTTCAGTTTCATTCACAAATCTTCTCCAGTGGCCTCGTGGATTTGTGAAGGACTGAATGCATACTTTAGAGTATCAGTGGATTTAATAGGTCATTCAGGTACTTCTCATCTACAGATTTTAGAACATTATGACATTGGGTGAACTACTTGGCTCACGTGCTGTTGTTCTCAATTTCAGATGCAACAATGCTTATGTTGCTTGTGTTTATGTGCACTGTAAAAACATTAATCATAAATAAAAGGTCAAATGACTGGCAGCTACCATAATATTATGGTAAAATTTCTTTGTTGAAATAAATTACAAAAATAATTAATCATTAAAATCATAATTCATTAAAATCATAATTTATAAAAATGTTTACAGAAAAACAGTTATAGACGTTTTCTATATTATGTTCAATAAAGTTACACACTAAGATTTTAACAAAGAAACACTGTTATTTATAGACTTTTCCTAGTTTATTATGAGCAAATATGTTTAATATACGTTCAAATACATTTTTACACAATAAGAGTTTTACAAAGAAATTGTTATTTTACAGACTTCTCAGAGATTATTATGATCGAACATCATGAGGCATGACTGGACTAAAGGTTCAAGAAAAAATATTGTTCATTCATTCATTAATTTTCTTTTTGGATTAGTCCCTTTATTAATCTGGGGTCACCACAGCAGAATGAACCACCAACTTATCCAGCATATGTTTTACATGTGGGATGCCATTCCAGCTGCAAACTAACACTTAGAAACAGCCATACACTCTTGCATTCACACAGATACACTACGGCCAATTTAGCTTATTTAATTCACCTATAGCACATATCTTTGGACTGTGGGGAAAAAAGTTTTCTGTAAAAAATTATTTGAATTGAATTACGGTACATTTCTGTAATTTAACGTCTTTTATTTTACTGGAAAATTCTGTAATTTAACAGCCATTATTTTATATTGTATATTTTATTGGCAACACTACAATATGGTAGCACAATTATACATCAAACAATTCCTAACTAATGCACAGGTAATCACTAATGTATGACTCATGAAGCTCTAAATTGTTTAATAATGTTTTATTCATTAGCAACAAAATTAACACTCTATACTGTATGTTTCATAGAAATAATCATTCGTTCATTCATTCATTTTCTTTTCGGCTAAGTCCCTTAGAAATAATCAATAAATAAAAAAAAAATTGTGGTCACAATTGTGACCGGTGGGATTAAATGGGTTACTGACACATAGTATAAAGGGTTAGTTCACCCCATAATGAAAATTTTATTATTAATTATACGCTAATGTTGGCCAGTGGCCCCAAACATTTGTTCATATTTGGAATACAACTTAAGATGTTTTTAGATGAAATTCGAGAGCTCTGTTGTCCTCTATAGGCAACAACAGTCCTAAAATGTTCAAAGTCTATAAAATGAACCAAAACACATGCAAAAACAACTTTGTTTGCCAATGTTTTTCAAGTCAGGTAAGAGTGTGTGTTTACAATAGGCAATACAACACTTGTGTGTTGCACTGCTAACTCAAAAGGTTAATATATCATAGTACACTTCTGCCTGTAGTAAACACACCCTGACCAGACGTGAAAACAAAGCCAAAGCCTTTTTCTCTGAAGTTTGGATGTCTCAGGACTGTTGTTGTCTTATGAGGTTTTAGAGAACTTTCAAATTTCATCTAAAAGACCTTAATATGTATTCCAAACACAAACTAAGGTATCAGGGTATGTCAACAAAGATTTTTGATTAACTAATCCTTTAAATTAATTTGTAAAATAATTATGTAAATTCATATCAAGGCATACTGAGTATGACTATGCCTTTTTGTCATTTTGGTTACCTTGAACAGTTTTGTTGTTGCCTTATTATTTACAGATTATTCCTGGGCATTGTGGTTTCCAAGAGATGGCCTCTGTCTTCTAGGGAAAACATGGTTTAATGTAGAAAAGCCTCTTTAAAAGTTTCTAAATCCAGAGGACCCTTCCTCCATCATCTACAGACTGAACAGCAATGTTTAAAGAATATTGACATATTTTTGATACTATGGTTTCTATCCTGATTCAATCTCCACATTACTATTATAGGCACTTATGTCATCTGTGGTATGTCAGGTCTTTCTTTAACAAAACACGCCATCTAAACAGGAAGCAGCCAGGTCACTTTTTGGAGACCCCTGACATTTTCCACTGTGGACTTGCACTACATACTTTTTTGTGTGCATCATTGACTATCCTAAAAAAGTCATTCACACAGTTTTTTTTTTTTTATTTTGTTGCCAGAGTCACCAAGATATGAGATGTAAAGGCAACACCCACTATGGAAGTAAGGTGAGGGGCAATTAACAATTTGCACCTTTGTAACAAACACAATAAAACTGGATGTACTGGTTGATTGTTATAAAACAGCTCATTATATGGGGCAGTAAAATCCACCCAATCAATTAATGTTAGGAGCATACATAAAATTTGTACCGTGTGTAAAGAAAATATCTGTGTGGATTTACTTTGAATTGGTTGACAACGATTACAAAGCTGCAGTTTGTAAACACTACCCTTCTAAAAAACCTAAGTTTTAACACGAGTACATTTATTATGTAGAGAATGTCAGGTAATATGAGGCTAAAAATGCATAATATTTTGTCAAACTGAATTTAATAGACTCTATTCTGCTTGATTTAACTTTTGGCAGTCTATAGTACTCTAGATGTACCCAAGTCTGACATATTACAGAACAAAACAGGACAAAAAATTATCATTCTGAGCAGCAGTAATCAGTAAATTATGCATGTTTCTTTCAGTTAATTGAAAAGACATATTGGTTATGTTCTGCTTTCCAATATGGCAGACTCATGAAAAGTAGATTTTTTTTTAATTTAGTGAAAAAGTCCAGATTTAAAAACCTTTAGGAAGTTGATTTGAGAGTTAGGAATGTTGATTTGGGTTATGAGTTTTCAATTTACAACTTTTTAGAGAAGGTTTATTTTCTTTCAAAACTGTGTATTGTAACGCCTGGGTTCACAACAGGAAGGCACGGGATCTCAGGTTTATCAAAAATACATATATTTATTATAATTACTCACAAGGAAGAACACTGGAAGAACATGGGGTAAAGACAGACATTAACAGAAAGAATACCGGACCAGGAACTAACTGAATACAGGGACTTAAATGCACAGGAGATGATGACACGAATTACATAGAGGGGTGAGACATTGGTGGAGGTGATGAACATAATGACAAGGCAAGAAGACAGAACAAAGGAGTACATGGTGAGTGTCACATGATGAAAATAAACATACACGGGAGACTGGGTGTGACATATATTTATTATCATTATTTTAAAAGAAGCTAAAAAACAAAACAAACAAACAAACAAAAAAAACTATCAGTGTTGATATCAGCATATCGTTCGGAACTCTTGGCTATTAGTTGAGAAATGTAGTAATGGTGCATAATTTGCCTTTAAATTGGCACACCTGTAAACAACGTTCCACTGTAGGCTATTCATAAAATCATACAACAAATGATTTAGAAGATATTTTGAGCTGAAACATTAAAGTCCCATCTGAGGTTATATTACAGTACATTACATTACAGAATTAAGGCTTTGAAAGCCATTTCAAGCTTGTGTTCAAAATATTCTACAATATCTTTAAGACAAAAGTTGTTTAATGTCTTTCATCAGTGAGCACTTACATTGTAACTTGTAAGTTGTAAGTACAACAGTGCAGTTAGTAAATATTTTTACTTACAGAAAACAACCAAATACTTTGCATAAATATAAACATTCATTAAGAGGAATTAAAATGTTAAAGGTGAAGTACAAGCTCAATCAATGGCAAAAATGAATGAATAAATGAACTTAAAACCAAACAACAATGTATTTATATGGAGGATTTAAAATCATAAAAGTAAAGCTTATAATACAAATTTGACCTGATAAACGTTTTATTGTTTGATTTGGGGCAACGAAGTTAAAAGCAGTGTTGGGTAAAGATACTTTTGAAAGTAATGCATAACAATATTGAGTTATTCCACAGTATGTGTTACACTGTAAAAAATGCAGGGTTCCACACAATTCATTCATGTTGTCCCAACACAAATCAATTAAGTTAACTTAACACTTTTAACAAATTTATGTTGATTGAGCATAAAAAAACTAAGTTGTCCCAATGAAATCTCAAGAATTGTGTTGATTCAAAGTAGTTTGAATAAGTAAAAAAAATAATGTTTTTTTTTTTGAGTGTATGTTACTTTTGAGTTACATTTGATTTACTTTATTTGACCTGGCTGAGGCTTGAGCCACTTCTCACAAGTTGCAGGATTTTTTTTTCTTCCTTTTTTTAATAAGGGAGCTCTGCAATTATCAATGCACCATACAGCCTACACCTTCATTTACTTAACAAAAGAAATATTGACACAAAAAATTATGTAAGATAATCTTAACTTTCTTAACTTTCTGACCCTCAAGCTATACATGACATACAGATTAATCAAAGTGTAAGCAATGTGTTTGCTACTTTTGTACTTTTTGTCTTATTAGTGAAGTAAAACCACTGTCCATTTCTTTTCCTGCTTTTCCATTTCTTTAATCCGTTCAGAATAACGAGAAAACATCCATCGCAGAAATGTAAGTCTCTGCCATCTTCGTTTCTGTCTGTTCCTACATTCTCACATTGAGTATGGGATTCAGTTTGAATACATTTATTTTATTTCAGCAATTTTATTTTCTTTTTTTTCCCTACGTATTATTAAATAATCTTTAAAAGTAATGTGTTACTTTACTTGTTACTTAGAAAAGTAATATTATTATGTAACTTGTGTTATTTGTAATACGTTACCCCCAACACTGGTTAAAAGGTTTAGAAAAATATTTATGAGGAAATACTACTACAAAACAATGTTAGCACATTGTTTGTGCTGTATTCTGTGTTTTAAACTTTTGTAATGTTGGCTAATTGGCTTCATTCTGCTGTAAATGCCTTGCTACAGTATATTTTAAAAAGAAAAGTCTAACTTTTTTGTACTAATCAACACTGTACCACAAATGCTACCAATTGAGCTTAACATGCACCGAAGTGAAACAGAATAGTTGAATAATTAGTTTTTCTTTTCTTTTTTTTTAATACGTACAATGTCCAAACACATCTTTTGATGCAGATGGTCTTCTAATGTTCCCTACACCGAGTTATTTGGCAGCTCTAGCACATTGCAGCATGGAAAAGAAATGCTGCCCTTTCATGCACGGTTACACAGCTCTCTATTTTTCTTCATTGTGTGTCGTTCTTTGATCCGGCACATGCACTACTAAAACATTATGTCTCTTCTCTGTCCAAATGTTAGCACAGGGACAGCCATATGTTAGACCCAGATAAATCAGCCTTATTGAGTGGCCAGTCTCACAAACCATACAGATTAGAGCATTAGAGAACTAATGAGGCTGCTGGGAGCCGCAGGCCGCTTCATGTTACCTTGAACTGCGACTCTGTGTGAAACACAAAACAGACATGCCTTGCGTTGAAAACAGTACAGCAGCTGCTGGCGGAAATCAAACACAACAGCTCATTCTTTTGTGGTGACTTGTCTAATCCAAATGCTGCTTTTCACCTCTGTTGAAAGCATTAATGTGGGGACAATACAAAGTAAATCTGGCCGCTGACTGTGTTATTCAGTGTTTATGTTTCATGCTTTAGCTTTTTTATCCTTTTTATACTTTTAGCTGTTTCAAATGTTAACTTGAAATCAGTTTTACAGCTTTGACAGAGTTAACCTATGTGAAATGTTTGTGAGTTTTTAGTAGTTTAGTCTTTTTAACATTTTTAGCATCTTGAAATGAATTATTTATGGTGCCCAAGTGTGAATTTTTTTAGTATTACAAAATCTAAAATATTAAATTAACCGTGAAATCAGCTGTTATACTATGTGTATCTGGTCTTCTGTTGTAGGGATATATTTTTGACAATAGCCCAAATACATAATGGGTCAATTATTCTTTTGCTATTTTATGAAGTAAATGAAGTAAAGTCATGTTTATTAAGGATGTTTTGTAAATTTCCTACCTTAAATATACTTAAATTGTAAAAGTGACTTGCTCAAAATGTAGATTTTCAAATATTTGTGTCTTGACCAAACATCATAAATGTCCTATCCTTGAGAGAAAAAAAAATAAAAAAAAGAAAAAACTAAATTTATAGCATTAAGCAAGTCTTTAGTGTCCCATGACCTTTTTAGAAATGAGCATGCACATTTTCTGCATAATTATCAGAAATTATAATTCATACTCCAAAATCAATAAAGTGTGTTAAAAAGAGGCATGATAAAATCTTTCATGATTCTTAATGAGCACAATAAAAAAGGGTAACACTTTATTACACACTATGAATCATTTATTAAGCATTAGCAAATAGTTAACTAATTATCTGTTAAGTATTAACTCTACATTAATAGATGATAGTAAGCAGTTTATAACTGCAGCTACAAATGCTGTAATTCTGACTTATAAGCACATGTGTAATGTGCTTAATGATTGTGTTTTCATACTTTGTTCATGATTATTTTTTCATTACTAAATTAGGTATTGCAATATTTACAAACTAGTTCATTAAGAATAGTTGTTGCTATATTAAGACCATTCAGAATGCATAAGTAAATGATTAATAAACTATTCAAATTAACATTCATATATCTTATTATTCAGGCACATACTAATAGTTAATTTGTATGTTAATAAAAGTTTTATTAACTCAACACAATCCAGTTGTGTGACCTAATTTAAAGTGAGGGCTATTTATGCTTTATAAATCCCCTAATAAATGATAACTAAAGGCTCAGTTAAATTATAAACCGGAAAAAAGAGAAAATAAACAACTTTATTAATTTCTATTTATTTGAAGATACACAAATGTAACTGTATCAAATGAAAAATAAATCTTTGCAATTGTATGTAAAATAAAATTACTGACAGTCTAAACATCACTAAATAACATTGAATTGTTGCATCATAATATATTGTTAAATTAATATATTGTTGTTTTATCCAATTTTATTTAATTGTATTTATTGCTAATTGTATTTTGACACTCCTGTTATTCGGCAATGTTTAAAGTGTACAGTAATTTTATCTTTTAAATAAGATTGCAAACATTAATTGTTCATTTGATTCTAAGCCTTTAATTGTCATTATTAAGGGATATATAAAGTATAAATAGTCCTCACTTTAGATTAGCTCACAAAACTGTTGAAGTTATTAACATGCATAGTAAAAATTACTCTATGCTGAATAATTAAATATATAAATGTTGAATTGAATAGTTTACTAATTGTTTACTAACTCATTCTGAATAATTCTACAATAAATACAACTCTGAATAAATACAACTGGTTTGTAAATAATGCAATACTGAATTTAATAATAAGCAATTAATAAGCAATAAAGTATGAAAATACAGCTATCATGAACCTTGTAAATGAGCTTACAAGTCAAGAATACAACATTTGTATCTGTATTTATAAACTGCTTGCTAATGTCTATTAATAAAGAGTTAATGATTAACAAATAATGAAATCACTGTATGCTTATGCTTAGACACTCAAAAAATATATATTTTTACTTGTTCAAACTACTTAATTAAAACGAGCTAAAACAAAACAATTCTTGAGATTTCATTGGGACAACTTTATTTTTTTATGTTCAATCCACATAAAGTGGTTAAAAGTGTTAAGTTAATTTAATCAATTTGTGTTGGGACAACATAAATGAATTGTGTGGAACCTTGCATTTGAATGATTTGTAGAATTCAATTCAATCTACAGTGAATGATTCATAGTGTGTAGTTATTATAAAGTGTTACCTGAAAAAACATTTATTTGTTAATGACTGCATCTTTGATCAAATTAATGTATCCTTGATAATACTTTTAAAATTACTTTTCAATGCAGTATTATTGTAGTGTTGGGGGTAACGCAATACAAGTAACGCAAGTTATGTATTATTACTTTTCTAAGTAGGGAGTAAAGTAACTAATTAATTAAAAAAAATTAAGTAACAATATTTGAGTTACTTTTTCGAAAATGTAACACGAGTTACTTTTTAGTTGAATTAATTAGCTTTTAGAAAATAAATTGCTGAATTAAAATGAGTCACAATTAATCACGCAGTCAATGAGAGAATGTGTCATTACTTTGAACGCATTGCAGAAAAGAAATAGGGAATTGTCTCAATGGACACTGATTTTACTTTAGACAAATAATACAAAATTAGCAAACACAATGCTTTAAACTTTCAATAATCTTTAAATATGGCATGTATAGTTCTGAGGTCAGGAAGCTCTCCAATAACATTATCCTACAATATTTTTTGATGTGTTTTTTAAAGGTAGGTGTATGCTATACAGTGCGTTGTTAATTGCAGAGCTCCTCTATTAAAAAAAGAAAGAAAAAAGTTCTGAAAGGCATCAAGCCTTAGCCAGATAACAAAAAGTAACATAAAAGGAACTCAAAAGTAACAACGCATGACTTACCATAAAAACTAACTAAGTCATGCAACTAGTTACTTTTTTGGGGAGTAACTCAATACTGTAAAGCATTACTTTCAAAGGTGACTTTCCCCAACACTGTTTATTACTATGCACATTTATTAAAACAGAAAATAGTGGCTAAACTGTGTTGCAGTAGCTAATTCATTATTAGTTTTTAATTAGCAAGTTTATACTACACTGTAAAAAATGTCTGTGATTTTAACAGTAAAAGTCTGTACATTCTACAGTGAAAACCTGTTAAACGATTAACGGCTCATTTCTGTACAAAATATGGAAAATAGCTGTAACAGATCTAACCATTGTTTTCGAGAAACTAATCAGAGTGTCTGAAATCTCACCACACACCCTCATTCACTAGTCCCTAAATTAGTCAATTAGTTTAGTCCACTAGACAGAGTGAATGACCACAAATGACTGAATTCAGACACTGATGGACACCTGCTGTTAACAAGGACAATCACTGAAGGAAAGAACAAGAAATAAAACTATGAAGACACCCTTTCACCAAACCAACTGAATAAAAAATAGAGGATTAAACAATTCCATTAAATAACAGCATTACCAGCTTCACTGATTAAAGTTTGACTTCATTTCTCTCATATCTGCAAGAATATTTTTTATTGAAAATGTTTCATTTGACCTCACCATCATGGAGATAGAGGCTGCTTTAGTTGTGCTCTTGAACCGTTACACTTCTATCTTAATGTTTCTCTGGCTTTTACTGAGTTTCTAAAACTCATCAGTTAAAGCAAGAAAGGCAATGAGAAACTGTGTACTTGATCATTACAGATGTAAGTTCTAGTATTTAATAAGTTAAGCCATAGAAAATAGTTTTATTTTATATTGTTTGGGATATATTACAGTTTCCCATGGAGGTTCAACAAACAATTAAGAAATTAGTAAGAAATTAATATTTAATTAGTTTTATGCACAAAACCTTAAAATCTTCAGCTGCACATTATGAATCAGGATATGAACCTCAACCATGGTTGCTAAAAGAAAAGCTTAATTCAATCATGCTGCAATGCATACTGGGTGCAAGCATAGTACAAAAGCATGCATTGCAGCATGAATATATTATGCAGCTTAAAGGTCTTACAATTTTCTTTCTTTTCCTTTATTTGATGTTGTTTTTGAGGTGTAATATTTTAGTAGATTGTTTTGTATTGTTCTGGGTTGATTTTTATTTGATTTCTCATTTTTTGTTTGTCACCATTGTTGAGATTCAAAGACTTATTGTTGATGTCTGTGTGTTTTTAAGTTCTGCCACAGATCAAACATTCTCAATGTGAATGGTGTATTTAGATCTGGTAAACAGTCATCGGCTGCTGTAGGTGAAGTGGTTTCATTTACATGTGGTATTCATTTCTCACTTATAACTAACAAGATATTCAATTAGTGCACAAGCAGGTGAGTGTGGTTTTGATATCATAGTTAATCTTATCAGACTTATTATTGTTTTTATCTTTTGGCTTTTCATGCCATACAAATAGTGTGATTAACACAATTAATTATTGCAGCCAAAATAAAAAGTAGTGTCAGAACAAATAGTTGAAGAGCCCAACTAAAGCAGACTCTGTCCTCCATCATGGTGACTTCAAATTAGCAGCAGAAATTTCATTAAGAGTTTTTGTTCATGTAACAGAAATAAAGTCAAAGGTCAATAATAAGTGAAGCTCCTTATTTTGATTAATTATTATTTTATTTAGAGTTTTATTCTCGGTTGATTTAATCTTTGGTTTTGGCTGTTTTTTTTTTTGTTTTTTTTTCTTCAGTGATTTTGCTTGTTGACAGTTGTTCATCAATAATTCTCAATCCTCCTTTAATTAGACACTTAATTATCTCATTAACTTCATCACTGTCTGAGTGTTCAACCCTCTGTAGTGAGGACACTAGTGAGGATTTTGCTCTGGCATTTAAGGGGTTAAATGTGTTTGCTAAAAAATACAGACTGTGGAATTTGTTTTTAACAGAAATATTCTGTAAAATGAATTTATGACCGTAAAATGTTAAAAACAGTAGATTACTGGCAACCACAGCTGCCGGTATTTTACTGTAAAATCAAAAGAAAAAACAGCAAAATACTGTAAAACGTTTTTGTGTCACCATTGTGAAGGATAGTAGCATATGGGTGTATTTGATGTTATGCTGCATCTTCTTTTCTCTGTAGTCACTAATGCAGTAAAAATCTGTTTGTTAATTGTAAACACACATGAACACATTAGTTTATTGAATGACTTTAGGTTTTTATGCACTAAACTACATTTTTGTTAACTGAACACTGTATCAGTTCATGAATTACTGTTATTTTCCGTAAATTTAAACAGTTCTATAAACTTCTGTATTTTTTACGGAAAAACTCTGGCAACCACAGCTGCCGGTATTTTTCCGTAAATTTTACAGATTTTTTTTTTAACAGTGTATGATTGTTGGTTTTTATCATAACCATAGTCAGCTTCCATAAGGGTTCTTTCAAAAACCTTTAAAAAAGCTATTTATTGTGAAGTTGTGTCTGGTAGTTGATGCATGTGATGTATGACACGCTTAGCTTATGTTTGTCTGCACAGTATGTAGATCAATACATAAAATGCATTAGCATCAAGTGCCCTTTGTCTTCCTGACCTTGTTAAAATATTCATACACAGCAGAAAGATTATCTTCCACAGACGACAGGAAACAGACCATCACCGGACCCCACGTCTCTATATCTGGCCAATCGCTGTCTGTTTAGCTTGAACATCTGCAGACTGTGAGACTCCTTGGCTTTTAGGCACTTTACTTTCCAGTTGTGTGTTTCCTACAAATTGCTTGCTTATTAAATGCTAAATGTTCAGCAACACTTTATGGCCGATTATGAAACAAATTCAATCTAAACTGTGAGGCAGCTCTACAAAAATCAATAATGTCATTATTCAGCTCAGTTTTGTTTACTTTTACATTTATTCATTTAGCAGACACTGCACAAAAGTGACTTGCTGATAAATACAAACGATTCATCATAAAGAGGCAAAAAAATAATATAACAAATGTAATACAAAATATGAAAAATATAAGAAAACAATAAGAAAAATACAATTCAAAAATTTAAAATTCTTAAAATTACTGTTAATGTCACAAAGCTTATCAATTAGCGAGTTAATTTCATTTAAAGCAATGACAATATTACGTGTCATTATTACAAGTGTCAATATTAAGCTCAAGTGAATTAAAACTAAAAATAACAATGCCTGTGTTTCAAAGTTAAATAATGATTAATGTTGGTTGGTAAGTTCCCTGTAAAAAAACTGTAATAGACTAATTATATTGATTGTTGTACTTTTTTTGTCTAAAAAGTAATTTAGTGACTTTAGCAGTTTACTTTTTGCTTAAATCCCTAGACAGTTCATTCCACAAAGGAAAAAAAAGTGAGCGAGTGAAAATATACGTAAACCTGACGCATAATATAAATTAAATTATTTAAATTCTTTAAATTTGAGTCATATATGACTGATTATACGCATTTAGTTACAAATATAAATATTTAAAATATCTAAATAATAAAGGCAAACATTGTATTTGTATCTAAGTATAAAATGCTTTAAAGCTACGCCGTTAACAATTTCCTGTAGAATCTACAGTAACTTACTGCAGCAGTTCGCCAGTAACTTACTGTAAATTAATTACAGCAAAAATACTTTATTTACATTTTATATTTATAGCATTGTATATATTTACTGTGAAATATACAGTAATTTTCACAATGTAACTTTAAAATACAGTAACATACTGCATAACTGTCCTACAGCAAAATACAGTTCATATTAGTTAAATACTGTGTAGTTTGCAAAAATTGTTACAGTGTATAAATACTGTATACTGCCATGTGTTTTAACAAAGAAAACACATTCCATATATTATTGTTTCTTTTTCTTCAGCATGTGCAATTATTGGACAAATGTTACAAATGCTTTGTTAACATATAGAATTAATCTGCAGAATATCTCAAAAACAGTAAATTGATTCATACAGAATGTATGAATTAAAGTTTCTTTTTTTAGTGATAAAATTACTGTATTACTTTTTAAATGATAAAATTACTGTAACTAGTAATGTAACCATACATTGCACCTAACACTTACAATGAAAAACAACAACACACTGTATTGTTGTAATGTAACAATCAGTCCACAAAAACTACTTGATTAATCCATATTATGAAGTAATGTGACAATTAGGTGTGTTTTGACACATCTAAAGGACTAAAGGGGACACACATCAAATCAAAACAACTAATCAAGCAAAAACCAATAAGAAGACAGACCTGTCCCCTACATGACTTGATAAGACAATGAGCAAATAGGCAAATTCACAGCAACATATGCAAACACTACACTTTCAGAAATAAAGGTACGTGAGTTGTCACTGGGATGGTACCTTTTCAAAAGGTACAAATTTGTACCTAAAAGTTCCATATTAATACCTCAAGAGTATACATTATATTGGTACCTAAAAAGTACAAAAGTGTTCCTCTTAAAATTTGTAGGTACTAATATATAATTTTGAGTTACTAATATGGACTCTTCAAATACAAATGTGTACCTTTTAAAAAGGTACCACCCCAGTGACAGCTCGCGTACCTTTATTTCTGAGAGTGAATAGACAGTTCATCAGGTTTTGTCGGATCAGTATACTTTGTCTGTGGCTATTGTCATCTGTTGGAGCTGGTTTTTGCCAATTGAACATCCTGAATCTGCACTTTTAATATTGTAAAAGTATTTGCAACATGATTTGGTCATTTAAAAACATCAAGTATAATCACATTATGTTTACTACAGATTTAAAATGATCTTGAAAAATCACATTATAAAGCTTTAAGGAATGATTTTGAGTGTCATAGTAAATCATTTTTAGAGATTTGTTATTCATATTTACATTTAAACGCACTGTAAAAATGTTGGGTTTCACACAACTGATTTGTGTCAACATGAAGGAATTAAGTTAGCTTTTTAGTTTTAACAAATTTAAGAGGATTAAGCATAAATCTAAATCAGATTTAAGATAAGTATTTTGAACAAACTGCAAACATAACTTTAGTGTAATAAGGAGCAAGTTGATCCTTTATTAAACAGTTTCACTTTAATGTTGATTCAGGTAGGTTCAATAACAATTTAAGTGTTTCAAATATGAATACTATAGATTGTTTTCACATGACATCATTGATGACGCGCAGAATTCAGATGGAGGGCAGGAAGTGGTTTTTGTAGATAGGAATCACTATCAGAACATCAAAATTTTTTTTGTTTTGTGTTGTTTATAATTGTTTAAATCGGCTAAAATAAGAAATGCCGAACAGCTTTTATAGATTTCCAAAAGTTTTTGCTCATAAAGGGGGGAAAGTTTAAGAAACAGGCAGTAATAAACATTTTATTATCCAATTTATTCAATACATCCATGTGTACAAACTTTTTTTTTTATCACAATAATTCATTTGACATCACTAATAAAGGTTATATACAGACGTATATGTGTATAAATATGTTAATGTGTTATATAAAAATCAGATACAAACACCACACTTGTACAAAATCCAGGAGAATATAAATAACGTACCCTGCCATGTAATCACTGTAATTGAATATCCATCTTGTTTTGCTATAATCCATGTCTTTTCTTGTGTTTTGGTGGAATAAACAACCGTAACATTAACGTCTATATGCACAGCAGTGGTGAATGTTTGTTGATGGTAAATTCATCGACCGAACAAAAAAGGAAATGCAACCTTTGTAACAAAACTAGATGGTTATTAGCCTATTGTGGAGCACTTTTTCCTTTTACAAAATAAATACATAATAATGTAGACTATGCGTCTACACTTTATGTATTCTTTCATCTGTTATTTCGTTATGTCTAGAAGATATCCGCATGGTGAAAAAACTATAGTAATTTACAATAACCATGTTTTTGAACCACATAGAAAATAGTATAATGTTTACAACTCTTTGTTAATGTATACTACTAAACACTGTAGCAAAGTAAACTAATAAACTGTAATAAATACTGTAATGTTAGTGTAAACTGTGGTGCATTGTGATGGTGTATAGTTATAGAAACTGACGCCTATTGAATAATTTGTTTATTACAGTTGTGTCGTACCATCGCAACAATATAATTACTACAGTACAACAGTTAAATTCAAGTAATTATTTATAGTATGCTTCCAAACACTATAGTATTTATGATAGTATTTTTTTAAGTAACTTAATAGCTTATACAGTATATACCGCCTCGATGACAGGAAAATATATTTTAGTTCAGTAGAAAACTCGGCCCTCTTCATTTTGTATCATCCCCAACATATGTAGTTATTTTCTATTTATTGCTTCTTTGAAATATGGTGTATAATCACAAAAATGTCTCCCATTCAGTTTTTTACTTCTTGTCCTCCATCTGAATTTTACACGTCACCAGAACCACGTGATTGAAAACAACCAATTATGAGGCAAAATAATAAATGTTTTTACAATAAATTATTTGTTTTATTTCAATGACGCCAAAGAATTAATCTCAATTTCTTTTCTTCTTTTATCAAATGGAGATAGGTAACAAAAAATAGGTAACAATTGCAGTTTGCATTATTCAGATCAATTTAATTTATAAAAAAGTGTTTGGCTTGTAATACCTCTATTACAACTGTAATACAGTTTTAAATCCTAAGGAAAATTCTGTGAGTGCTTACCACTCATACATCAAATTAACCAGATTACCCAACGCAGATTTCAATATTTTGACTGTTCCCAGTAAAAGAATCTTTCATGTATGTGGAGTTTTAGAGAGACGCTGTAGAAGGGTATATCTCAATCCACCTTTGTTCAGCTGTCTAGTTTTAAGCAGTGAATATATCTGCCTGAGAGAGGTTACCGTTTGAATGGCAGAGGTCTTACACTTGTAGAGTTAACGCCTCGCTTGTTACTTTCGGAGGTAAAATACCCACCCGTCTATCACTCTGACAGCTCTGACAGCCATTCAGGGAACCCTGAGGTGCCCCAGTGCGCAATCAAAGGCCTTTTATTGAAAGAATCCAAAACTAGCCTGTCAGGACAAAGAGGCGGGTTCAGCTGTCATGGTGACACGGCCCTGCAGTGTTAAATTACCCTGAAAGTGAGAAGTCCCAACATCTCATGATCACTTTTTGAAACATGGTTTAGCCTAAGTCTTGCTGCTCATATTTTTTAAGTTTTATCTATATATATATACACACACACAGTTGAAGTCAGAATTATTAGCCCCCCTTTAATTTTTTTTTCTTTTTTAAATATTTCCCCAATAATGTTTCACAAAGCAGGGAAATTTTTACAGTATGTCTGATAATGTTTTTTCTTCTAAAGAAAGTCTTATTTATTTTAAAATAATAAATTAGTTATTTAGTTCTTAGTTCTTAGTTTTTTTAACCATTTTAAGGTCAATATTATTAGACCCTTTAAGCTACAGTATATTTATTTTCTATATTGTACAGAACAAAAACTATTGTTATAATAACTTGCCTAATTATCCTTACTTGCCTAATTAACCTAGTAAGCCTGTCTCTCAAATGCATTGAAAAAAACTTCTCTCCGTTAAACAGAAATTGGGGAAAAAAATAAACAGGGGGGC
>CAIGQZ010001680.1:631097-644672 GCA_903798205.1 Danio tinwini | reverse complement strand
TTGTGTCAAAGCAGCTTCACATAGAAGATTATAGTAAATTGAAACAGCATCAGTTCAGTTTAAGTTCAGTTTAGTTTAGCTCAGTGTAGTGTGGTTAATAATCACTACTGAGAGTCCAAACACTGTAGAGCAATTCCATTGATGCGCAGCTCCACAGAAATAAACATGTCTGAACAGCATTCTAACTTATTTCCAGAAAAAATCACTAATGACATTAACTCCAAATTTAAAATAGTTGCCATTAAAAGCATTTCTTGCATAAAAAGTGACTTTTCAGGCATAATTATATATTCATTTTTTAAACAACACAAAACATTTAGCATCCCTTTTAGTGATCACAGATGCTTGTCAGTCATTATTTATCTATTTTTTTAAGTACTATAGAAATGTAGAACATATTATTGCTATCTGTAGTATAAGTTTAAGCACACTCAAAAAATGATATGATCATTTCAATTAACTTTTTTATGTCAACAGGTTCCACATAACCGAGTTATGTTACTTTAAAGAAGGAATGTTTATTTGAGTGAACTTAAGTTAGTTACATAAAGGTAATGTAATGTTGTTTAGTTCAATCAACATAACATTCAGAATTTAGCTTTATTCTGTTTATTTATTAAACTTAAATAACTAAATAGATTAAAGCTAAAGAATAAAATTTCACAGGAATACAAAAACTTATTTTTTCTAACTATAATGTGAAAGACACAGCTAACATGGCAATTTCATAACAATACTATAACGTTAACGTTACACACAACATGGAATTACAAGGGAGTACATTACATTAATGATTCAAATGTTGTCACAGCCTTAATATAAATGCATAAAAAGTGAAAACTCTCACCTGTTTGTCCACATTGGGAAAACTTTCTGTGCACTTTCTCAATTTGTACTGTAATCTTTACCTTTTGATTTCCATATAATGAAAGCAATTTTTGTGGTTTGAATCTGTGTTGTTTTGAAACTGCGCATGTGCAGATATTACTTAACTTATTGACCAAAATGCGGTACTGCAAAAACAACACAACTTCCTTTCATTCATTTTAATTAAGCGAGCTGTTTAAATTTGAAAACGAACTTTTTCTACTTTTTTCCAGCACAACTTTTTTTTTTTGGTTTTATTAGACAAACAGAAGTAGATTGTTTAATTTAAACATAGTTACATTCTTTGGACCAACTGAAGCCATAATAAATTGTTTTGAGCAAGGTTGTGCTTAAGTCTTGAGCATGCAGTGGCCACCAAAACAAAGTAATACTACACCACCACCAAAAAAAGAAAAAAAAGAAAACGTGTCATCTGAAGCAAGTAGGCTACTCTAAAGCTAACTTTTCCTTACTTATACTTTCTGACAAGACATAAAAAACCCAAAGATGATAATGAGGTAAAATGAAATTTCCCACCAAATTAAACCAGACTGCTTGAAACAGAAACAATTATTTTAAAAAGGAACACTTTTTGATATGCTCTCTGGGTAAAATAATTATTTTCAAAGAATCCGTTTCAAGACTTTAGTATGTCTTCCCAGCCATCGTCACACGCCATTTGTTTGTAGATTAAAATAAAGAAGAAAGACCACAGAAAAGGGCAATTATAAATAGAAGCTCTTTCCCTGGAGTCTGCAGTGAAGTTCAAAAGCTATCATTCAAAAATAACTCAAAAGGTTTAATTCCCAAACTCTCCTCTGAAAACTGACGCAACATCGTGCCAAACCTCTTTTTAATATGAAGAATATTGTTACTGAGATAGACAGAGGGATAGATAGCTCTCCAGTCATAGTCTCCAATGCCATTTCTCCATGAATCTTTGTATAAGCCTGTTTTTAAATGCACAGTAGAGCCGATTAAAAACTAGAGTTGCATAACTTCTCTCACATGAATTTTTTACCATCAAGTCAAAGCACTGAGATCTCTTTGATTGTGGGAGGCCTGCAGACCGAACAGGATATACTGTATGGTATAGAAATATAGGCACGCTTTTCCCCCCACCCGTAATTGATTTGTGAACATATTTATGAGAAGTTCTACAGTAGTTTTGGCAGTAACACAAAGGCCACTGAGCCATGGAGGCTGACGTGAGAGGCTGGGAATTGGGTTTGAAGTTTTCGTCCTTAAGAGAAAAACACATGAGCCAAGTACTTATGTAAAACAGAAAGGTCTATTGTTGCAGTATAAAAATAAGCATTGAACCCAAACCAAACCCATTATACTGGCAGATTGGGCCAATTAATATGGAGTTTTTTGCTATAAAAAAAGGTTAAGAGCATACAGGGTTGGATGCTCTTTACTGTTGACACTCAAGCTGAAGCCATAGCATCCTGCAGAATACTAATACTAATGCTAATTCTAATGCCCATGTTGGTCACACTTTATTTTGATGGTCCATTTGTTGAATTCAAGTTACCTTGCAACTACATGCCAACTAATTCTCATTAGATTATAAGTAGGCTGTTAGGTTGGGGTTAGGGTTAGGGTTAGTGTAAGTTGACATGTACTTGCAAAGTTTCTTATAGTCAGTTAAATGTCTGTTGAAGGAGCAGTATCAACAGATTTTAAGCAGATAGTCCACTAATACTCAAATGGACCATCAAAATAAATTGTTACCCAAGAGTGTGCTATTTAACTTTCATGTTTGTGGTTAATCTTAGCTTGTGCCTTGAAACATTGTGTTTGCTTTGTTTGATGCACAATATATATTTTTTAAACCACAGGGGTTTGGACTAGAGATGCACATAAAAAAAGACTTTTAGAAGCATAAGAGCTCAGAGAGGCATTGCTTTAATAATACATTTTGAATCAATTATATAAGAATTGTTTAACGGAAACAGAATACAAATGTATACATGTGATACAAAGCTATTTCATCACTTTTAATTATCCACCTTAAATATTTGGTCATTGGCTTTTTTTAATTCAATAATCTGACTTTAGAGCACAAAGTCAGCCTTAAGTTGCATGGGTATACACTACCTGACAAAAGTATTGCCGTCGATCCCAAATAATAGGTTGACTTCTAGTTGATAATTTGGGAAAGTGGCAGAAGGTACATTTTTCTAATAAATCAAGTGTTGAACTGCATTCCAAATACTGCAGAAGACCTACTGGAACCTGCAAAGACCAAAGATTCTCACAGAAATCAGTCCAGTTTGGTGAAGGAAAAATCATAATTTAGGGTTACATTCAGTATGAGGGTGTGCGAGAGATCTGCAGAGTGAATGGCAACATCAACAACCTGAGGTATCAAGACATTTGTGCTGCCCATTACATTACAAAACACAAGGAGAGGGTAAATTCTTCAGCAGGATAGCACATACATCAGCCACCACATCAAAGCTCCTAAAAGGAAAGAAAGTCAATGTGCTCCAGGGTTGGCCAGACCACTTACCACACATGAACATTATTGAGCATGTCTGGGGTAAGATAAAGGATGTATCCAAATGTATCCAAATAATCTTGATGAACTCTGGATGTCCTGCAAGCACACTTTCTTTGCCATTCCAGATGACATTATTAATAAGTTATTTGAGTCATTGCAGAGATGTATGTATGCAGTCCTCCAAGCTCATGGGAGTCATACACAATATTAACTCTTTTTCCACTGCACCATGACTTTATATTTTATACGGTTCATTATGTCTGTTAAGTGACAAGACTTTTGTCTCACCAAAGTCAGACCTTACTGTCTCAATTCAATCGTTAAAAATCAAGGTATGCTCATATTTTATAACTTTTCATAAGTTATATGCATTGTTAGGAACTTATTTTTGGTTTTCTTAATATGAAGATTTTTTTAACATTCTAAATATTCAAATAGTTTTAATTTGGTCAAGTATTATCCTATCCTAACAAACCATAGACGAAAGTATTCAGCTTTTGTGTGATGAATAATTTTGTTTTATTTATTATAAAGTGACTTGTACTAACAGTTTAAATAGTTTAAAGAATTTATGTTTAAAGTGATATATTGTCTGGGTTTGTGGTGTATGTTACGGTGCAAATACCTTGTAATTATCACCGGAGGACTGAGACCAGAGCTGTGATTATAAACTATTTCATTGTGGTCATGTCATTTGCCCTTGAACATTTGCTTGTTTTCAAACCATTTCATAATTGTAACAAGAGTCAAATCAAATCATAACTTAATGTTAAAACACCTATCATAACATTTGATATGTGTCTCATGTTGGATTCTCAGAAGCTGTAGAAATTAAAAATGTGAAACAGGAAATACTTTAGGACCATTGTTTTTGTTTACATCCCTCAAAATGGTCTATAAATAACAGTTTAATTAAGATTATGAACAGGAATAATTCAAACAGATGATGTCTCTTTCTTGCGTTGGTGAGCAGTGGACCAGATGATGGAAGAGCACAACTGAACTCGTAGAAATCGGGAGACACGCAATCAGGAGGAAATCACACTAGGGAGGAGAGTCGAAAACATTGAAGATGAACTAGCAACAGACAGGGACATAGAAAGTTATTGGATTCTCTGACCGTGAGTGTTCTTCTCAGTAGCGATGAGGCTGGTGTGAGGGATGGTGATGGCTTTTATGGAGCTGGAGTGATGAGCGGGGATTACGTGCATGTGCGTAAGTGATCAGTATGCAGGTGAAAGCAGTCTTGATGATTTTGGTGACTGTGACCGGAGTGTTTCGTGTGCTTTTGAGTGGGGAGAACCTGGTCTGGCTGTGACAGTAACAAACTGCCAGTATATTTTCTGCCAATAAAAGTCACTTTGTTAAACAGTAAAGCTGAATTTTCAACATCAACAGATGACAGAACCGAGATAAGCATCCCATAATGCAATTCACAACTGTAAATAAATGGAAAACCCTTATTAATCACAAAATATGGAAACTTTTAATTAACAGGTTTTTTTACAGTGTAGAGAGTAATATACAGTATGTAACAACTGTTCAGCCTTAAATGTAATATTTTTATTTCTTTTTAAGTAAACTCTTAGCCTTGTGATTAACTTGCAAAAAGAGGAAGCGTTCAACCACAGCAGTTTTCTCAAAAATGTTTATATACTTTCAGCACACTATACAGTAACTGTTGTGAACATTATGTTGTTATCTGAAGAAAACAAGCCGGCTTGCATATTCTTTTGAAGGCTATTAAGAGTTATTTGTGCATACCAACCTTCCCATTCACTGCAGCAACAAAATTAAGACTGAATAAATAATGTTATTCTTTAGTGTGCGCCTAGCAAAGGTCTGAGTTATGATGACAAAAATGTATGCACGCCAATGAACAACTTCTATGTTAAATTAACTTGTCATTGTCAAGTTTCCTGCGCAAATATGCATACATTAATGTTAATAGCCTATTTCATACAGCCTGTGTATTAAAGGGTGTTAATTTATCAAAATGATAAAGTATTATAAAATAAACTGGAGCTTTTGCTTCTGGTGAACGTTAACATTATGTTTTTTTCTGTTTACATAGTTTATATGGTATAAGATTTTTAAAAACTTTACAAAATAAAAAATTAAATATTGTTTTGCCATTTAGACAGCATAAAATAAGTTTTGAATTTGTTTACTTTAAATAAATAATTTTTTTATTACAAATATCATCACTTCATATGCTAAATAAATGTAAGATTTTGTTGGGATTGTATGACTGAATTATAGGGCCCTATTTTATCGAACTAGGCGCAAAGTCCAAAGTGCAGGGCGCAAAAGCATTAAGTCAGAATCCACTTTTGCTATTTTTAGGACGAAAAATTCCGCTTTGTGCAGCGGCACATGGTCTAACAGGGTTGAGCTTATTCTCTTCATGAGTTATGGGTGTGTTTTGAGAATAAACCAATCAGTCTCATCTTTCATTCCCTTTAAGAGTCAGTTGCGTCGTGTGCATTTGCTATTTACATGGCGGACTTTGTAAGTGGAATAACTGAGTGCTTCACTAGCGAGAAAACAGTTAAACAGAGCATCTGCAGCGTGAGAGAATGAGCCTCCTCATTCTTTACTTCTGCTTTCACTGTCTTCCGTGGATAAGGAAAGGTGTTGTACGCACAGACATCCATTAGCCGCTGGCTACACAATTAATTTTGTTTGTTAAGCGCAAAGATTTGTTTCAAAACTATTTCTAAATTAAGTTCTAATTTCCAGCAAATGAATAAATGAACAGTAATAACGAAGTGTGGTCACTTTAATAAACTGATTTATTTCCAAATACACATGCTATGACCCATATGGTGTAAAACCTGACAGGTGGGCAAATCTAAGCGTGTTTTTAATAAAACTATATAAATATGCATGTAATAAATAATACTACTACTAATAATAACATTATACAAAAAGCAAATTGTCATGAATAAAATAAAAATGAAAAAGACCCCAAGATGAAGAATGCATCAATGCATGAGCAGTGTTTTTTATATTTATGTGGAAAATAATAATTTTTGTAATATTTTATATTACATATTAATATTTTGTAATCTTTTTTCATTTAATTTAAAGATATTTGTGTATTGCTGTACATCCTGTGTGTATTAAGCAATGTTTGCACATCTAACACGCTCTGCGCTTGACTTTAGAACTCCTCTCAGCTGGTCTATTGTGCAGTTTATTTTAGTTTCTCAAAATAGCAACGCGCCTTAACACACCTCAAACAACATTTGCGTCATGCCTTGCGCCGCATTGCTAGGGCCAATAATATTTTATAGAGAATGCCCTACCAGCTGCAATCCAGTATTGGAAAACATCCATACACATTATTTTATTTTATTTTATCATTATCTAAGTGTTTAATCAACTCCCTTATGTGTTGTATGGGTATGTGTTTTAAACTGATAAGACTGGAAAATATTTTGTCCAAAATCCAACATGTTCACATCAAAATAAATAATGCAAATTCACACTTGGAAAATTCGACACAAACTGTATTTTCAATAATACAAACAATGTCTGTACACTCTTAAAAAAGATTCTTCATTGGGATTGCGGCGATTGTTAGTTCACTAGAAGCGTTTGAGCAGGCTTACTGAAAATTAAATGTCCTTGTGCATATATCCCATTTTACCAAAAGTTGAGGATGTCTTATTGGCACCCAAGCTGTTCTGGGGTGCGTTTCCCAAACAACGACATAATTTGCAGCTGAACTTTCATAGTACCATGCATTGTTTGGGAAAAGAACGATGTAGTGACAAGTGTTTCCCAAAACCGTAGATTCTCTGTCGCAGATCCATCATTTGAACCATGTTAGTTATAATGTAAAACATTGTAATGACGCTCTAAACGGGGCGGAGTAACAACTTCTTTAAGAAAAGAAACGTTGTTGTTTTTTTTTTTTTTGCAAATGACATTGTTTTACACGTACACAAAAAAATTTCAATATCAGTTTTGGTAAAAACATGCACTCGTTTTCCATATTAATTGAAATATATATAATTGCCACAAATAGGGCCAATGTTTCCTTTACAAATGTTATTGAGAATATTCCATATTCTATTCTAAAACATAAAATCCCTTAGCTAACACTCTCTCATATATGAAATTTACAGTAGGCTATTTATTAAGAAATGAAAAAAATATTATAATTATTGTTATTGTATTATTTTTATTATTATTAAGTAGAAACTTTTATTTTTATTTTTTAAATTTGATTTTATTTATTGTAATAGTCTACTTTTACAATTTGACAAATGCAAACCATTGCAGAAATGTTTTAATCAACAGGCCCATGTCATATACAGTACGGATATAATGCTAAAAAAATAACCTACTATAAATTGAAACCATTAAGGTATGCTATATATCTTTGTTTTCACAAGCTTTGGAGACATAAAGTAAATTCCATTTTAAAAAATAGGTCACCTATAGCTTTCGTCATGAGCCACGGCTGTGTTCAAAATGGCATAAATGTTTTCAAAGTGCACTATGAAGGAAGCACAATTGTCAATATGAAGATCGCTAAAACTGAACTGTAAAAAAAAATACTTGGAAAGCAAATTACACATAAGAGAGATGACTTTAAGTTTTTTGTTTTTTTTATCATTCTAAGTTTAAATGTTGGAACGTTTGGAATGAATAGGGCATAGGGGAGGATAACTGGGAATAGAACACAACCAGGAACTGTGCTTGTAACTACAAACTTGCAAGTTTGCAATGCAGTTTGCGAATGTTTGTTGGAACGATGGATTTGGGAAACGCCAGATCAACAAACTAAGTTTGTAGCGACAGAACTTGCGACCTTAGTTGGCTAACAATGGTTTTCGGAAATGCACCGCTGAGTGGTTTCCACAATGTTGCTAATAGTGTTTTGTGTGGTCACCAGGGTGTTGTTATGCAAAAAAAATAATAATTTAACTAAACAAAATAAAATCATTAATCAATAAAATTATAAAACTCTTTTGTGAAACATACACTTGCTCTGCTATTTCACATTTTGTCAGTTTAGTGGCTAATTTATACAAATTTGAGTTTAGTCGTACGAAAATTTACTAATTTAAAAAGCAGGCGTGGCACTCAAACCCGTCCCTAAACACAACCAGCATTGAGAGCTGAGCAAATTGTAGTATATTTTAATACTGAGATTGTACAAATTAACCACTTAGTCAAAAATGTATGAATTTAGTGAGATTGTGTTGGCTATCCTCTGACTTTAATACCCCTGGAGCATGGGAGAGATACTACGATAACACCACCACCAACAACAATAAAAACAATAACTCTGCATGCTTAAATCAATGATATTTTTTATTTTTAAAATATTAGCTTTATGAATAAATTTTTGAACGGTTTGAAAACATACCGTTAAATGCACTTCAGAACAAGGACTGATCTATGATCAAACAAATACATGGTGGACCATGTTAGATTTCAACGTTGGTATGAAAATATTGAAATGTAACTCCTAATAAATGTGAATACTGGCTCTGAATATAATACTAAAGCCACACTATACAGAGAGTGAACAGAACCCCACAGAACTGAAGTTATTCTCATTGCTCCTCTCTCTTGGTTTTAAAGCCTCAGGAAGGCAGCAGTCTCTGTTGAATAATAGATTACAGAGAGCAGATCTGGATGCAGTTGGCCATACTGCTTTTGTCCAGCACAAAGCCTCTCTCTCTCTCTCTCTCTCTCTCTCTCTCTCTCTCTCTCTCTCTCTCTCTCTCTCTCTCTCTCTCTCTCTCTCTCTAGATATCACTTCAAACACCCGCTTTCATCAGTTCTCACACTTTCACCCCAGCCAAATATTTATGCATATGCTGTTTTACATTTTGGCTTGCTACAAATTACACCATATCTATTATGCAAAACTCATATCCATGGGGAATGAGCCGTTTGCCCATATTTCTGAATGATATTATGGGTATCTCTTTAACACACTGTACACTACCGGTCAAAAGTTTGAGATCAATGAGATTTTTTAATGTACAGCATATAAAAGAAGACTTTTCATAAAGCAATTTAATACCATTAATTAATACAATAAATTAGCTGTTTAATTATTATTTGAACTTTATCATTAACTATTATTTTTAGAATTATCAATGTTGAATATATTATTTTTTCCTGCTTCATAAACACTCAAAAAACATTATTTACATGCTTTTTCAAACTACTTATTTAAGAAAAATTTTTTTGGAGACTGCCAAATATGTCTCAAAGGACGTACGTTGTTTTTGCAGTTTTTGTTTTTGCAAATCCACCAGAGGCCGCTGTGTACACTTTTTGAGACCTCAAATTTCTCTCGCGAGTGCCATTCGTGCCTGCTGTTCTCACGTAAACCCACCAGAGGCCGTTGTCGACTGACTGAATGACCGATCGATCGACTGACCCACCTTCCTGCTTCCCTAAACCCAACCATTAGTGTTTTCAAAAGCACAGATTGCCCCACCCACCCACTACCCTAAACACAACTGACAATTTTAAAAAGCAATCCAGAAAAAGAAAAGCCCTCACCTGATTTTCACCACATTTTCAGATTTTACTACATTCTCACCCTGTTATTCACTTGTTTATTTAGTTTTTTGGATTTTGTTTTTGTCTTACCCACCTTCTGGTACCATTCCTCACCAGACTCAAACCCCATCATTGTGGTCAACTCCTCTCTGCATCTCAAGTCCATCGATACATGGTGAGCTAACTTGACAAACTGGTCACAGCGGGAAAGCCGTCCACACAGAGGTAAACTCAAAAAGGAGCTGGTTAGCACAAAAAGCAATAGGGTCATACCGCCCCCGAGTATTCGTTTTAAAAATGAAATGCAGCCATACATACTTCTGACTACATAATTCACAATTTCCAGAAACGTATTTAGGGCTACATTTTCAGAATGAGCCTAGGGGGATGGCTCAGCTTATTTTTTTTTATGTCAAATGCAGTTCAATTTGTATAAAATAACAATGCAATTAACTTCATTTACAGTATTTGTGTTGGGACAACATGAAGGAATTGTGTGGAACCCATCATTCTTATAGTGTAGTTTCATGAAAAGAATGAAACTTTGAAATAATGAAATTAATTGAATAAATATAAGAATTAAAATCTTGTTTTTTACACCAGTGTTTCTCAGCCATGTTCCTGGAGGACCACCAGCACTACGTGTTTTGGATGTCTCTTTTGTCTGTCCCTCCCATTTAAGGCCTTTCAGTCTCTGCTAATGAGCTGATGATCTGAATCAGGTGTGTTTGCTTACGGAGACATGGGAAAAGTGCAGAGCTGGTGGTCCTCCAGAAATGTGGTTGAGAAACACTGTTTTACACTACAAATGTCTTAACTTTCACTCTTTATTTACAATTTCAAATGAACAACCCTTAAATGAACAACCCATGATTTAATGAAAAGTAAAAAAAATAAATCAGTTTGCATTAAATATGAAGCAGCCCAATAGTGTTTAACATTGATAATAATAATAATCTGTTTCTTGAGCAGTAGATGATAAAATCAGAATGACTTCTGTAGAATAATCTGACACACAGCAAGAAGGTCGCTGGTTCGAGTCTCGGCTGGGTCAGTTGGCATTTCTGTGTGGAGTTTGCATGTTCTCCCTGTGTTCGCGTGTGTTTCCTCTGGGTGCTCCGGTTTCTCCCACAGTCCAAAGATGTGGTATAGGTGAGCTGAATAAACTAAATTGGCCATAGTGTATGAATGAATGAATGGATGTTTCCCAGTACTGGGTTGTAGCTGGAAGGGCATCCACTGTGTAAAACATATGCTGGATAAGTTGGCGGTTCATTCCGCTGTGGCTACCCCTGATAAATAAAGGGACTAAGCCAAATAATATAATAAGAAAACATTAATTGAAAGTTGTGATGTTATTTCAAAAGATTTAAATGTATTTTAATCAAATAAAAGCATCTTTTGTGAGCAGAATAGGCTTCTTGAAAAAACATTTAAAATGATGTCTAATAAATGTGTAATTATTTAAAGCAGCCAATCACAGATCACAGCAATCACTTGCATCACAGTGTTATTTATTTACAAAACAGCCTGAGGAAAATGACCAGCAATCAGTCTGGCATGAAAAGACCCTGTATATTCCCTACAAACAGCACAGTAGTTCATATTTAAACATGTGGCATTCGATGGAAATGTTATCCACTGAAATACAGGATGAGAATATCTTCATAAGAGGCACATTGAGGCACCAAGTATGACATGTCAACATTATATGTTAGCTAATAAAATATAATAGACATTTCTGACCTTTTTTTTTAGGGTGTGATTTTCTTGCTCTCTTTTACTGTTTTAATGCAAATTCAAAATAAATGTTAATGTTAATTAATTATATTTCATTTGAATAAGGCAAACAGACTGCAATGAAATAGCACAATCTGACTGTTTACATATACTGATAAAAAATGAATAGCAAAACTATGACAACAGAAGGCTGCGCTGTCAAAACTATACGCAGCATGCATTTCATGGCATTCATAATGCATTCAAAAATACATAACGTTTAACGTACTCAATTTTAACAAACATAAACAGTAAAACTTACATGCTGAATAATAATGTTTTGCATGCAACAAATCAAATTTCGACTCTGATGACTTTGGTACATCTTCAGAATTAACTATCAAGGACAAATCTATGATAGCTAGTTTAAGACACATTCATTGCTGTATAATTTGCTGTTACGCTCTCAGAAATATAGGTACACAAGCTGTCACTGGGGTGGTACCTTTTCAAAAGGTACACATTTGTACCTAAAAGGTTCATATTAATACCTCAGGGATACATATTAGTACATACAAAGTACAAATTTGTACCTCTTAGACATTTTAGATACTCATATATACCAATTTAGACCCTTTAAGCACAAATGTGTACCTTTTGGAAAGGTACCACCCCAGTGACAGTTCTCATACCTTTATTTCTGAGAGTGTTCCATGAGAACTGTTCATATGTAATCATGTACAATATAATCTATATGTATTTTTCTTGCAATGAAGGTAGTTGTACTGAAAAAAAATTATGTGTTGAATTTAAACAAACAAATTAAATTTAGTAATGTTTAACTTAATTTGTTTGTTTAAATACAGCCCAAATAAATAGTTTACAACCACTTAACGTAAAAAAAATTATAATCCAAGGAATCATCTTTGAATAATTTTTTTCAGTCAATAGGTTTTCATTGGAATGCAAATGTTTTCAGAAAACGGCTTAAAACGAAAATGAAATAAGGAAATACTAAAATAAATAAATACATTGAAAAAAAGATAAAATGTAAAATAAAAATAAGTACAAAATGTGATATATGTGTAAATATATATATACAGTTGCAATCAGAATTATTGAACCCCCTTTGATTTTTTTTCTTTTTTAAATATTTCCCAAAAGATGTTTAACAGAACAAGGAAATTTTCACAGTATGTCTGATAATAATTTTTTCTTCTGGAGAAAGTCTTATTTTTTTATTTTGGCTAGAATAAAAGCAGTTTTTAATTTTTAAAACCCATTTTAAGGTCAAAGTTATTAACCCCTTTAAGCTATTTGTTTTTTCCATAGTCTACAGAACAAACCATCATTATACAATAACTTGCCTAATTACCCTAACCTGCCTAGTTAACCTATTTAACCTAGTTAAGCCTTTAGATGTCACTTTAAGCTGTATAGAAGTGTCTTGAAAAATATCTAGTCAAATATTATTTAATATCATCATGTCAAAGATAAAATAATTCAGTTATTAGAGATGAGTTATTAAAACTATTATGTTTAGAAATGTGTTGAAAAAAATCTTCTCTCCGTTAAACAGAAATTGGAGAAAAAATAAACAGGGGGGCTAATAAATCAGGGGGTTGAATAATTCTAATTGCAACTGTACAGTGCTCAGCATAATTTAGTTTTTTTTCATAATTGAGTTAACTAAATTTAAAAAATGTTTTGCTTCTTTTGATTTTTTTCTCTTTTTAAAATTTGTATTTATTATTTTTTTTACAACATGTAAATTTTTTGGTGTGCAAGTTTTTGAAGCGTTATCCAAGTTATTTTGTTAGATAAGCTTGAGATTTGGCTTCAGTACTGACTAATCTAATGTGCACAAATATAATATTGTATAGCTTCCTATTAAAATATGAATTTAAAAGATAGATTTGTGAGGGGTGTACTTATATATT
>CAIGQZ010001680.1:604519-621097 GCA_903798205.1 Danio tinwini | reverse complement strand
TATATATAAGCCATAAAACTAAAAAATGTTCATCCAATAAAAAATTATCGGGCTGATAATTCACATAATTCTGATAAGTAGCCTAAACGGTCTGTTAACAGATTTGTATATCTGTGAAGCTGTTTACACAGATCCGCCGTTTACGCATGCATGTGCGCCACATTCATGACATTTGCACACAAGAGAAAGTGACAACAGTAAAAACAAATGTTGAATCAAAACTTTTTAAAATCCTGAATGAATATTGGAGTTACTTTTGCTAGAGGGAGGATGACACCATTAAATATGTCTTTTAGACAGGTAATGTTATTTTTAAAACTATTTTAGTCATGCAAAGCTGATGTAGATTGTGTTGTTTTATGAATGGGTTATATGCACAGAAGTGTTGTTTAGCATTTGAAATTTTCCAGCTAAAGATTGATGTGACTATTTTCAACTTCATAAGGGACCTTTTACAGCATCGATAATGTAGATTTTTATTTAGTTTAACAACAAAACATTTGTTTTACTGAGGTGAAGTTGGTTTTACATTCACATTCACATTCATTTTTGAACAATGACAACCTGTGATGCAGTCCCTATATTGTTTACCTTGCTACTTTGAATATTCGGTCTAAAATAGCATGTAAGTATGGCTTAATAATAAGTGTAATTCCTGCATGCCACCGGCCAATCACTAAGCATACAGTAGTCGCTTTAGGACAAAGCGTGTAAGAGAGTGAGACCAGCAATCCTTGCATGCATGAAATATTACACATTATAATGAGTTTTGCTTACTACACAACTGAAAACGTGCTAGATATAATACAGTTTTTCGTTCAGGATTGTAGTATTACAAAAAGTTTTCTAACTGGCAAATGACATGATCTAGTTGATTGTCTAACATTTCTGTCATCTTTAAGGTGCGCGTTTGTGTTATCAGGAGGTATGGCTTTGGAAAGGAGGGGAGGAATCGTTTTTAAAGACATTATGCTAAACGGTTAGAATTTTGGCAGATCACCTACTGCACCTTTAAGGGTTGATGACATGATGTTGCAGTTTCACTGCCACACATGACAAAAATGAATATAGTTAGTATTGTTTTTAATCATTAAAAATGCAGTAAATTCCATGGACTACTTGTTTTAAAATACTGATGTGTTATTACATTTTTTATATATTTTACATTTTTTTGAGCCAAATCTTAAACTGTCCTATGGTGTGACTGTTTTAGGCATAGTTTAATAAATTACAACTCATAAAAAAAAAATAATAACAATAATAAAACCTCAGGTCTAATTTTACAAGTGGCACATAGTCTAAAGCGCATGGGACAAAAGCATCAAGGGTGTGTCCGAATGCACTTTTGCTATTTTAAGGACGGAAAAATATGCTCTGCGCCCTGGCGCATGGTCTAACAGGGTTGTGCTTATTCCCAATCAGAGTCTCATCTCCCATTCAGATGCATCACCCCAAGGT
Source organism: Danio tinwini (assembly GCA_903798205.1). Classification (NCBI taxonomy): domain Eukaryota; kingdom Metazoa; phylum Chordata; class Actinopteri; order Cypriniformes; family Danionidae; genus Danio; species Danio tinwini. Next base: position 619,639 of record CAIGQZ010001680.1, on the reverse strand, counting down.
GCATTTGCTATTTACATGGCGGGCTTTGTAAGTGGAAAAACTGAATGTTTCACTAGCAAGAAAACAGTTAAATAAACCATCTGCAGCGCGAGGATAAAGAACGAACCTCTTTATTCAGCCACTTTACTTTCTCTTTCTCTTTACTTTTACTCTTTACTCCTTTACTTCCGTGGAGTAAGGAAACAGTGTTTACTCACTCCACTGAAGACAATCATGAGCCTACATATTTTAATTAGTTTGGTAAGCGCAAAGATTTGTTTTAAAACTATTTTTAAATCCAGTTCTAATTTCCAGCAAACGAACAAATGAAGTATATTAATGAAGTTATATCCAAAAACATGTCCTATTCTTATGCCCAGTATGGTGATGGATACGTCTCCAAAACCAGACAGGTGGACAAATCTAAACTTGTTTTTATTAAAACAAATATAAATATGCATATATACTGCTAGTACTACTACTACTAATAATAACAGTATGCAAATGCAAATTGTCATAAATAAAACTAAGAAGCCCTTCAAAAAAAGGCATGGAGGTAGTGGTTTTTATATTTATGTAGACAATTGTTTTTGTAACATTTTAATCTTTTTTTCTAATGTAAAGATATTTGTGTATTGCTTTACAGTACATCTTGTGTGTATTAAGCAATGTGTAAGCGTTTGAACCCACATAGGAGCATAACTAATGCGCTCTGCGCTGGACATTAGACCTGCTTTTAGATGGTCAATCTATTTCAGTTCTTCAAAATAGCAACGTGCCAACGATGCGCCTTAACACACCTCTTTTTTTAGACCAGAACACCCATGAGTCTACAAAGTGGCGCAAATGGATTTGTTATTTAAACAAAATGGCACAAAACGTGAAGATTAGGGTTGAGCTGGTCTAAATATAGCAACAAATTTCACCAAACACGTCTTGTGCCTTGTTGCCCCAGGTGTATGATAGGGCCCTTTGACTTTGATGTCCCCTGTTGTGACATTATGTGCTAATTATAAATCAACTTTGTTTGAAGCACCACCATTCAAGTAACTGAAGCCCTTTGTGAAGCCTATGATGTGCACCTGTTACGTTTTTTTTTTTCTCAGAATTTTTCACATATTATTTGGAACAACTATAAAAAGTTTTGTTGTCCATTGGTGTGACATTCCTATTATTGAAAATATACAAGTCCGACAAGTCAAAATTATTCTTCATGATTTCATATTAAATAAATAGCACTATATATAGATAAGCATCCAACAATGAAGATAAATCACTTATTATTATTATTTGTATATAAATAATTATTATTTTTGCTATAGTATTTGACACCTTAGGACATATTTATGGTAAAATATGTGAAAAATGTGTAAAAAAAATGTGAATAAATTGATAAAGCTATAAACTATTGTTTCTTAAAAATGGTGTTTTATAAAATAAAAATGCCTATTTGTCAACTACGCTTAATCAAACCAAACCTGCCAAGTGTGAATACACCACACAACCTTTAGGGAAAGTACATTTGTTGTTTTAAGTCTATTATTACTACAAAACCCATTCTATGCTGAAATAAAGCCAATCACCAAACCAAGAATCACTCCACACTCTTGAGTATCATTCATAAAGAACGTGTCTGCGAAAGTTCTCTACTCATGCTCAGCTCTTGCGATGGAAAGCAATTTCCTTCTGTCTTTGCATCAGTGCCGATGACCCAAGAGGGGAATCTCTTTAGCACAGTTAATTGGTGTTGGTTAAAAAAGCTCAATGGATGTCTACAGGAAATCGATACAGAGTTTGGTCATGATTAAAAGGCTCAGAGCTAAATCAGCCACTTAATCAAACGCTGACAGTCATTTGCATTTCTCCCATCCACTAAGACAAGCAAATGTGGACAAGGATAAAAAGGACCTTTTTTGCAAATCCATAACAAAAGTGGTGTGAGGGACACAGTAGTCTGTTGCCTGACAGTGACCATTGGGTTTTGAACATTTGGAGGCAAAAGTGTAGCAATTCCAGTGCAAATTATAATTAAATGATTAATGTGCGTTTCATAGTATTTGTGGAAACACTTTATTTTAAAGTGACAGTGTTACAATGTAATTACACAAAGGAAAACTAAGGATTATAAATTTGCATGTAATTATCATAAAAAAAGTGTTATGCTTTGAGTTGGGTTTAGTACTAATTGTTTGTAATTATGCATAACTTACTCTCATTACAATAATAAGCAGGTAAAATGTGGCACAGGCTACAGGAACTCTTCAACTTTGTTTTTTGTTTTTCTTTCATTTTACTGCTGAATAATTTTTAAACAAGACACAGTTTATCACAGGCTTTTCTGAAAGACTGTAAAGGCTGGGGCACAGCAGGCCGATGGTCAGCTTTTAGTCAGTGACAGTCTGGTTAGTTGTTTTGGTGTGTTCCACACAACGCCTCTTGACAGGTTAACATAAGAGCAAGTTAGCCCTATTCAGCATGTTTAATCGGTGTTGGCCATCGGCTGAAGAGAGCAATCTGATTACTTGTAAAGTAAAGTGACGTGAAGTTATGTAACCAAGTAAACAATATAAGACAAAAAAACACAAAGAGGCCGGCTGTAATTTTGCTACTTTTCTCAAATATTTTTAAACAACATGGATTTTTCATTTATCAGACATATTTGCACAAATGCCTATGTGTCAATTAATGTGATTATGCAACCCAGGCTCATTCTGATTACATACCCCTAAACACATTTCTGGAAAGAGCAAAATACGTCCCAGGAGCTACGTTTTTTTGTAGTTTTTGTTTTAGCGAGGCTGCTGTGTATGCTTTTTCAGATCTCAAATTTCTCTTGTGAGTGCTTTCGCGCCTGCTTTGCTTGCGTAAATCTATTAGAGGCTGCTGTTGACTGACTGATTTACTGATTGACCAAGCGACCGATCACAGTGAGCACGCTGCTATGTGCTGACACACTAACTGCAAGGCTATTGGGGCAGACATCCATCTTCTATTTCAATTACAGTGGCACATCTATCAAAGCATAGTGTTTCAAACACAATAACCTATTATTTCTACATTATGATGTTTTTTCTTCCACTTTCAATATGACCTGAGACCTGATCAGACACACATGATAGTTCATGTCATTGAAACACGGCTCATGCTCACCTCACTCTGCAGGATCATGACAGCGTGGTTGAAATGATGATGCTCAAGTGTGGCAGATGTTCCATACAGCAGTGCTAGTGCTGAGCCAGACCTTTGGAAACACAACAGAGATTAGCTACAGTATAATAACAATGTTACGTTGCTGTAAAATTTGAAGTATTTTTTTACTTGACACTTTTAGAGAAATCTAACGTTTAGAAAAGTATCTCTAAATTTGTTTTCAAATTTTTTTGTGAGTGAGGTTTCAGAGACCCTCACTCACACTCACTTTCCTTCATTTCAATTTCTATGGCAATTGTTTAACAATTTATTTTAGGGATGGGAAGTCGACTGAAAATAGTATATATGTGTGAGTTTGGAGTGAATTGATGTCTTACATTGCAGAAAAAATTACAATGTTATGTTATTGGCTGCTGATATGCTCAAGTAAAATGTTTATTCAACCTATGCCTATTTCACTAATAAATAAATAAGTAAATAAGTTAATAAATTAATTAATTAACATAAATAAAAAAATAAAAAATAATACATATAAAAAAATAAATATATAAATAATATAAATATAAATAATATAAATAATAAATAAAATAAAATAAAATAATATAAAATAAAAAACGTAATGACAAAAGTAGCAAATATTTATTTATTGACGCAAAATCTGACAATACATGTGGTTTTGTTTTGGCCCTGAACACAATTAATTTCATCATTAATATTCATTCTTCTTGTAGATAACTGCAAAAACAAAAAATAATATTCAAATTATACCAAAAAATTTAAACGAAGTTAAATAAAAGTATTGCCAAGTTTAAGGGCTCTATTTTAACAATCTAGATGCATGTCCAAAGTCTAAAGCGCATGGCGCAAAAGCATTAGGAGCGTGTCCAAATCCACTTTCTCTATTTGTAAGGATGGAAAAATACGCTCTGTTTCGCGGTGCATGGTCTAACAGGGTTGTGCTTATTCTCTTAATAAGTTCTGGGTGTGTTTTGAGAGTAAACCATGGCACATTTGCTATTTACATGACAGGCCTTGTAGGTGGAAAAACTGAACTCTTCACTAGCCAGAAAACAGTTAAACAGACCATTTGCAGAGCAAGAATAAAGAACAAGCCTCCTCCAGTCGGCTTCTTTACTTTCTCTTTCTCTCTTTCATGGGTAAGGAAACAATGTTGTACGCACTCCCCTGAAGACATCCATCAGCCTACATAATTATTTTGGTTTATTAAGCGCAGAGATTTGTTTCAAAACTATTTATAAATTCAGTTCTAATTGCCAGCAAACAAATAAGTGAACAATAATAAGGAAGTGTGGTAAAAAAACTGAGTTATATCCAAACACACGTCCTATGCCCCATATGATCTAAAACCCGACAGTTGAACAAATCTAAGCTTGTTTTAAAATAAAGTAATATAAATATGCATATAATAAATAATACTGCTAATAATAATAACAGTATACAAATGCAAATTGTCATGAATAAACTGAAAAAAGCCTCCCGAGATGAAGGCATGGAGGCAGTGGTTTTTATATTCATAGATAAATAATGATTTTTGTAATATTTTATTCCTTTAATTCTTTTTCATATGTAAAGATATTTGTGTATTGCTGTACATCCTGTGTGTATTCAGCAATGTGTAAGTGTTAAAGGCGCACAACTAATCATTCTGCGCTGGACTTTAGAACTGCTTGCAGCTGGTCTATTGCACAGTCTGTTTTAGTTCCTCAAAATAGGAACTGTTTATTTGTCTGACCAGAGGAGAACTACACAATGTAAAGCTGCAATTGACATTTATACAGCATATTTAATCCTTATGCTATTTAAAGTTCATGTAAATGGAGTCGATTCCGGAGTTGGTTCCACCGACTTCAAAATTAGAAGTCGAGAATCTGAGTCGACTCCAAAAAACCCAGAACTGAACACCCCTAGTGGATTTGTCATCTGTATTTGTCATCTGAAGCATGCAACTCAGTGTACCAAGAGCAATGTATTTGGGAAGGATGTAAAAGTATTAATTAATACCAATTAAGACATAAGAAATCAATGTTAAATGCTAAAATCAAAGTATAGCTAACCATGAAAACTCGCATAATTGCAGAAACTAAGAAGCTTACTTGGCCTGAAAGGCATTATTTGTGCCACGATGGTCCAAATCATGGCAAAAACATCCAACCATAAGTGCAAGTGTCTCTGTTTCTGTCAGCACCTCCTGGAACGCAGCAGTCTGGAGCACAACAGAGAAACATAGTAGTGAAGTGATTCTGTTAATGCCTTAAAACATCATGAAACTATGCATTTACTGCTTTCATCTGAGAAAATCATCACAAGGATACAAATGTCTTGTCATTGTTTACCGACACTCATGTTGTTGATAATCATTTCAATAATACTATTCCAATAATCATACTTTTACTCACTTTGGTGTTGTTCTAATAGCTGTTCTAATCCATAGGTCTCAAACTTGATTCCTGGAGGGCCGCAGCTCTGCACAGTTTTGCTCCAACCCTAATCAAACACAGCTGATCCAAATAGTCAAGGTGTTCAAAAGAGTCATGAACACCTTGATTAGTTGGATCAGCTGTGTTTGATCAGGGTTAGAGCAAGCTGTGCAGAGCTGCGGCCCTCCAGGAATTGAGTTTGAGATCTATTTTCTAATATTTAGGCTAATAAAAAAATCCTGCTCTTGCTTCTCTGGGTAATAGCAGTAAATAACAACCAGCATTAGGTTTAGGTGAAAAAAGTGATCAAATGAAACATGCTGTATACTCCTCTATACTGTATGTTCAATTATTAGCTAAACAGTTCACGCAAACTCACTCAGGAACAGCACTCAAGAAATCAAGCTATCAAGAAACAATGCACACAACTGCATTCTTGTACTTTCTTTTCTGAAGTTCATGCACTTGATGTGTTCTTAGCACAACAAAATATCACATTCATCTGCCAATTGTCATTTATCCTTTCATCTGACTAGAATTTGAGTGAATGAACTACAAAGATACCTTTTTTCAGCATTGTTGTACTGACCTTGATTTATCAAAAATGCGCACGTGTGCTTTGGGTGAGCTGGATTAAAATGTGGCATACGAGTTTCACACAAACACAAAACAGTATTTTGATAAAGTGCACTTGTTATTTTATTTTAATTTTATTTAGGTGGTTCATTTAGGGATGGGCGATATTGCAAAAAAAAATCACAATATCATGTTTCATATCATTCGGTATTGATGATTATTGAAAATTTTTAACAATCCATTTAGGTGTATTAGGGTTTTTTTAACCACTTTAATTTATCAGCATTACTAAAGCAAACAGTTTTAACAGTCAAAAACAAAAATGTTTAAAGTAACAATCTCATCTCTTTATAATAAAATAAACACAAGTGTTATGTTACAAAGTGTGTTCAATGGTAAAGTGCAAATACTGAACAATCAAAGCAAACTTTAAGGTGTGAATAATAATGATACAGTAAACCTTAAACTCTAAACAAAACAAATTATGATAATCAAATCTGAGCTTTCAAGTAAAGGAACCAGTCATCATTATTCAAATACATATTTCAACATTACAAATTGTGAAGTTGAATGACTACATTACTACTATGCTAAAAAAAATCTTTCAAATCGGGTGCTGGTGGCTGGGATGCACAAGAAAAGAAACCAAAAAGCCACTCTGGTGACATCCTTAAATGCTTTATTATTTACAATCTCCTCACTGCTGCTATATGGCACTCATTTTCACGTGTGTTGTTATTCTGACCTGAAATGACAAGCACTAGTGCGTCTGTTCCTTCACCACTTTCAATGCGCTTGCGCTCCCCTGCTGTCTTTCTGTAACTAGGCGACCATCAACCGTTTTCTCAGAAGATGACAAATGAACAGACTATTGCTACAGATCCGATACAAGTTTATGGAGAAAAGGAAAAAGCACTGCAGTGTTTGGTGGCGCTGTGTTTGTCTGAGGTTTGTCTGAGGTAATTAGTCTGCCGTAATTACTGAATTGTGTATATTCCATACAAAGTGTGAAGCAGAATGGTTAGTTCTACTGGCATGAATCGTGGTGCGCTTGCGACATGCTTGCGGCATTCGGAAAAGTTGTTTTCAACTAGGTGCGCCTGGAAAATGCGCACAGTTCACATGGACGCCGTTTAAACAACATGTGCACGTCGCTCCTATATGCGCATCGTGCAAGTCACACACCTCTATTGGAAATGACCAACTTACACCCTAAGCTTATTGGCATTGCTTCCAAGGCACGTGCTCAGCAGCCATATTTTAATAAACCTATAGCCTTCATAACGAAACTTCATACCGAATCATTTTTTATCAATATTGACAATGGTGTTCGGGCAATAAATACTGATAGCGATTTTATCGCCCAGCCCTATGTTTATTCTGCTGTGGCGACCCCTGATAAATAAAGGAACTAAACTGAAGCAAAAATTAATGAATGAAACAAATGTATTAGTCTCCTACAGTACAATAGATTTACCTGCATTCAAATTAAAAAAGCTATTTAGTTTGCTCATAATATACAAAATTCACAAATCCTCACATCCGAGACAATAATGTATTCATACAGTGTGCTATAGGAAAGAGATTGATTTGCCTTGTTGATTATATCAAGAGTGTTTGTGAAAGAGCATAAGTCATGCTAGAATCAATGTCTTGTTAAAACAATAAATGCTTCTTTTTGACAGCATGAACTAACTATAGGGTTTGAGGGGGAAAGCAGATGTTGTTTCCAGGAAGAAGACCACAGACCGACATTTTGTAAATGTAATATGGAACTACGTAGATCAGTTCTGCCGTGCAAAAGACTGTAACTGTTTTTTGAAGAAAATGTGTTATTGATACTGTATTTTTGGGATAATGAAGACCTCCTTATTTTGGAATTATATCTTGAGTCAATACCATTGTTTTTTCAAGTAAAAAATGTCTTAACAGTCACTTCCAAAAGCCTAAGCGCAACCAAGGTAGAACAGCGTAACACGAGTTACCTCTCTTTGACTTGGTTTTGATATGCTCCAATTAAGTTACGGTTCTCTGCTTTTGTTCAGCTGCGCGTCAATATGAACTTATTGTAAGCAGCCTGGAATTATGATATTCTGCCTTTGTTTTATTGTCATACTATCATAAATAGGCTAATAATATGCTAAATATAAAGCACTGCAAACAAACAAAGACTATAAATTGAGATTATTATTGAAAAATATCTTAAATAATCTAAAAAAGTTTAGGAACCACTGATATACAGCCTAGATAACTAGGTCATACCTTTGATATCAAAAATTAACTCAAAATTAATGCAAAAGTAGTGTAACATATGGTAACACTTTATTTTGATAGTCCATTTGAGTATTAGAAGACTGTCGTTTAATATCTGCTGATAATTCCTTACGTTTATATAGCGCTTTTTTTAGACACTTAAAGTGCTTTACACATTGAGGGAAATCTCCTCATCCACCACCAGTGTGCAGCATCCAACTGGAGGACGCGACGACAGCCATATTGCGCCAGACCGCACACCACACACTACACACCACACACCAGAGAACTGGTGGAGAGGAGACAGAGTGATGAAGCCAATTATCATATGGGGTGGGCTTATCATATTTTTCACGACCTCAGAGAGCCGGGACCTCAGTTTACATCTCATACAAAAGACGACGCTCACTGAGCAGTATAGAGCCCCCTCACTATACTGGGGCATTAGGACCCACACAGACTGCAGATTGAGTGCCCCCTGCTGGTCTCACTTACACCACTTCCGGCAGCAACCTAGCTTTCCCATGGGGTCTAACATCCAGGTACTGACCAGACGCAGCCCTGCTTAGCTCAGTGGGTGACCATGTGAGAGTTGCAGAGAGCTAGCTGCGGATACTGCTCCTTCAACAGACATTTAACTGACTACAGGGAGTGCAGAATTATTAGGCAAATTAATGTTTTGACCACATCATCCTCTTTATGCATGTTGTCTTACTCCAAGCTGTATAAATTATATATTATAATGTATATATTACCAAAAGCCTACTACCAATTAAGCATATTAGGTGATGTGCATCTCTGTAATGAGAAGGGGTGTGGTCTAATGACATCAACACCCTATATCAGGTGTGCATAATTATTAGGCAACTTCCTTTCCTTTGGCAAAATGGGTCAAAAAAAGGACTTGACAGGCTCAGAAAAGTCAAAAATAGTGAGATATCTTGCAGAGGGATGCAGCACTTAATATTGCCAAGCTTTTGAAGCGTGATCATCGAACAATCAAGCGTTTCATTCAAAATAGTCAACAGGGTCACAAGAAGCGTGTGGAAAAACCAAGGCGCAAAATAACTGCCCATGAACTGAGAAAAGTTAAGCGTGCAGCTGCCAAAAGCACAAGGTGTGCAATACTCAGAGACATGGCCAAGGTAAGAAAGGTTGAAAAACGACCACCACTGAACAAGACACACAAACTGAAATGTCAAGACTGGGCCAAGAAATATCTCAAGACTGATTTTTCTAGATTTTATGGACTGATAAAATGAAAGTGAGTCTTGATGGGCCAGATGGATGGGCCCGTGGCTGGATCGGTAAAGGGCAGAGAGCTCCAGTCTGACTCAGACGCCAGCAAGGTGGAGGTGGAGTACTGGTTTGGGCTGGTATCATCAAAGATGAGCTTGTGGGGCCTTTTCGGTTTGAGGATGGAGTCAAGCTCAACTCCCAGTCCTACTGCCAGTTTCTGGAAGACACCTTCTCCATGCAGTGGTACAGGAAGAAGTCTGCATGCTTCAAGAAAAACATGATTTTCATGCAGGACAATGCTCCATCACACGCGTCCAAGTACTCCGCAGCGTGGCTGGCAAAAAAGGGTCTAAAAGAAGAAAAACTAATGACATGGCCTCCTTGTTCTCCTGATCTGAACCCCATAGAGAACCTGTGGTCCATCATCAAATGTGATATTTACAAGGAGGGAAAACAGTACACCTCTCTGAACAGTGTCTGGGAGGCTGTGGTTGCTGCTGCACGCAATGTTGATGGTGAACAGATCAAACCACTGACAGAATCCATGGATGGCTGGCTTTTGAGTGTCCTTGCAAAGAAAGGTGGCTATATTGGTCACTGATTTGTTTTTGTTTTGTTTTTGAATGTCAGAAATGTATATTTGTGAATGTTGAGATGTTATATTGGTTTTACTGGTGAACATAAATAATTGAAATGGGTATATATTTGTTTTTTGTTAAGTTGCCTAATAATTATGCACAGTAATAGTCACCTGCACACACAGATATCATCCTAAAATAGCTAAAACTAAAAACTACTTCCAAAAATATTCAGCTTTGATAATAATGAGTTTTTTGGGTTGATTGAGAACATGGTTGTTGTTCAATAATAAAATTAATCCTCAAAAATACAACTTGCCTAATAATTCTGCACTCCCTGTATAAGAAACTTTGCAAGTACATGTCAACTTACAATAACCCCAACCCCAACCCCAACCTAACAGTCTACTTATAGTCTAATGAGAATTAGTTGGCATATAGATGCAGTAACTTAAATTCAACAAACGGACCAACAAAATAAAGTGTGACCAACATATTACAATACAGAGACAAAAATATTATAAAACCGTAAACAATTACTTTCAAATTACAAAAACTAATTATATATTATGTATTACATTTTGAGGGCAGCATGGTGGCGCAGTGGGTAGCACAATCGCCTCACAGCAAGAAGGTTGCTGGTTCGAGCCCTGGCTGGGTCAGTTGGCATTTCTGTGTGAAGTTTGCATGTTCTCCCCATGTTGGCGTAGGTTTCCTCCGGGTGATCTGGTTTCCCCCACAAGTCCAAAAAAAACATGTGGTATAGGTAAGCTAAATTGTCCATAGTGTATGTGTGTGAATGTGAATGAGTGTGTATGGATGTTTCCCAGTGAAGGGTTGTAGCTGGAAGGGCATCCGCTGCTAAAACATATGCTGGATAAATTGGCGGTTCATTCCGCTGTGGCGACCCCAGATTAATAAAGGGACTAAACCGAAAAGAAATTAATGTATTACATTTTGGAAGTAATTTGCAAATGCAACCACAGCACAGGATAGCGATAAGTAAATGGCTCTACGTAACAGCCAATCATCCAAAATAAATAGTGATTACTAGACACTAGAGGTGTTGCTGTTTTTTGTAAATGTTGAGCAGCAATATTGATCATGTGAAAGTTACTGCTTTTTTCCTTTGCATGACCACATTTTTTGCATACAATACAAAGGCAGAGGACAGTAACTTCAAAATAGGGGTCAAAGGTCAAGTTTGAGCTCAAGATTTTTTATGTAGATAAATGTCATTACTAACACATGTAATTGGCAATTTTCCAATGAGTTGTAGAGTCATAATCTTTCTTTTAGAAGACAATGACTTCATATGCTGACTTTTTACATTCACAAACTAGTTTATATACTGCATAAGATAATATTTGAGTAAGCATTATGTGAGACTTTTTTAATTATACCTTAAGTTTGTTTGGTCAATCTCTATATTGTACATCTTTAGAACACTCAGAATACATTGCATGAGTCAGATGGAATTATTCTTTGGTACTTTTGCATCTTTTATTCAACTTTTTTTTGCTGGTTGATTCATCTTTGTTTTATAAATGAGTGTGAGCAGAACAATTTTTATTTCTTCTTTTGTGGTGTAAAAGATGAGCATACACCACTAAAATGATACCAAGGCCTCTTAAGCGCAGTTCTTTTATATTTTGTCAAATTAGTAGTTAACTGGTATGAAATCAGTATGAAGGTCCACCCCAAACCCAGCCACTAAACATAACAACCACTGCATTTGAGCAAATGTAAAACAGTTATGAAATACTATGAAACTGTATTGTAAATAATGACAAAATTTAATTTTGATGGGTACTGTCTTTTTTAGAACTAGTGAGGCATTCATTTTGACTGTTTTTAAATTTAGTCATTTAATACCTTTGTTAAAATAAAACCTATATAACTGCAGAACCTTGACTTTTTCTAAACATGTGTACATTTATATATTTCTAACATTATTCTTTTATTAAAATTACAAAATAAAGTTTTAAGTTTTTCTACTTTAAATGGCCTTAATGGTCAATATGCGTGCTTTGAATATACATGCCCCTCTTTCCTCACAAGAAAAGAATTACACTGTTATTCAGTAACCAAGATTATTTACTGGGTTGAAAAAACATCTGCTTCAATGGAGATCTAGTAACTCAGACAATTATGAGCTATATTCAACACAACTTTTTGATTTGGTGCTTAATTCATATGAAATTGTGCAATCTAATTTGTACATTTTAGTATGACTTTTCTCATCCCTAATGACTTTTGGGTTCAGGGAGGGGAGTTTGGAGGCATGCATCCTTTTAAAAATTGTACATTTTCATACGAATTACATAATGAATTCATACCAATAAGCCATTTTGCTGACAATATGTAAAATAGTGACATTTCCTAATGAGATTGGGCTGGTTGTATTACAAAAAAGGGTATTGACTAGTAAAATATGACAACAGACATTCAAAGATTAGTTCTAAAATCTCAATAGATGCTTCAAATGTAAATATGATGTGACAAAAAATCTATTGAGTAAAGTCTTATATGAATGATCTAGTAGTTATATAAATACAATCTCAATATACTATTTGAACTATTTCTTATATTATATTTCACACTTAATTGCATGCTGAATATAATTAAATTAAAATCCATTATAGTTTAAATTAAATTACTTAAAATGCAATAATAAAAATGCACAATTAAAGAAAGTCATGCAGTTTTAGATAGACATGAGTAAATAATTATTTATAAAATAATTAATAATTATAGAACATATAAGCATATAATCAATAATAATTTAAAATAATAGCAATATGATCATATTACTTATTTAGATACTTACTGTGATCATTATAAACATGCACTGTGAGACATTAAAAGCATGCCTCCAGTTGTGGTATGCTACAGTACGGTAGTTCTTCCTCACAGTAAGCAGCCAGCGGCACAGAACCTGAGCAGAAACAGAAACATACATGTTGTATTCACAACCAACCTCCAGAATCCCCAACTTGTAGCACAGTTCTTCATCAATCAAAACCCTTGCTGCTTCACACAACATACAGCGCATACGTAAGCAGCACTTCACTCCTCCAGTCAGCATAGTTGGTTTTGGCCCCCACTTACTGTATGTGGTGATTGCCTTACCTCATAATCAATTTTGAATTTCTGTACGACACCAAGCTCCAAAAACATCCGCAAGGAGGCCGTGATCATGGCGTCGTTGTCCAGTGAAAAGTCATTAAAGTGGAACTCATCGATCCCGAGCTCACTGCTTAGGGGAATCTTAGCAGCCTGAGACAGGAGAGGGGACAATTTTAGCAACTCCAGTAGCAAGGCAATTAAATACCAGAGCAGAGCTCGATCCACTGAGGGCTCAAACAGTAAGAGTATATTACACTCTGCCATTTCAATTATTAATACTTCAGCTCTCTCAAGTCCCACTAACTATAATTTTCTGGGAAACGCAAGGGGCTGAGATGTTTTTATGCATCTTTCTCTCTAATGTATAGCTTTAATTTGAAGTTTTCATCATGTCTCTCTGGAGAAAAAGTTTAAACATTCTATACTCTACTGAATTTTGAACAGGCCTTTTAATTAAGAGATAATGTCCATCCAGGCTTGGTAATCCTGACTTGTATCACTTGTATAAATGAGGTTTTTTTTTGTCATATCAAGATGAATATTTAGCTTATTTATTACATGGCTACAATATAACTTAATTGTTCTTAAACTCAAAATCTTAATGTGAGTCAAAACAATTATATTGGCTCAGTAAAGGCAAAGCTTTGCTACCCTACCATGGCTGCAGCAGACGCAATGATATAAGCACCGTAGTTACCTAGCTGGGGACTATTTTCAAGCACTGTATATTATCATTGTGCCTGCTGCAGCCATGTATTTGGCAGCAAAGTTTCTTGATTATTACACTAAAATGAGACTATAGTTCCTAGCCATGTATTGACCAAAATATAGCAACTTTTTATTTTCCGTCATTCTTATTGCACAATATAACTACAGAGGAGTCGAGCTTTGAAGGAGACCTATTATGCAAAAATCACATTTACAAGGGGTTTAAACAAAGTTGTGTGACAACAGTCTGTGAATATAACCAGCCTCTAATGGTAAAACTTTTTTTTTGTATAACCACACTTAAAAAAAACATTCTGCAAAAATACTTTGATTGACATGCTTACTTTCTATATGTCGACAGAGGGGAAAAGCCCCACTCATTAGTGACAATCTCTCCCTCATTAGTATTAGTAGTAGTATGTTTTTGAATCTGCCACTATGCTGACACATAGGCATTTGTAGCACCACCTTCTTTTAAAAAAAGCACACTCTCATTTGAATTTAAAGCGACAGACACCAAAATGGCACTATTAGGATCAAAGCCTAAAAGGGACAGTTTCAAAAAGTTATAAAATATTATTTATTTGGTAGTTTGAGCTGAAACATATACACACTACATACACAGGGAAATCAGAAACTAATTTTACCTCCTGTAAAAAGGGGAATAATCGGTCCCCTTTAAAAAGAAAAAAATTTGAAATTGAGGAAGATGCAAATTTTCTAGCCAAATTCAATGATCTATGCTAAGCTAAGCTAAAAAGAATTCGGCTAAAAAAGAAACATTCCATTTTTTTTAAAGCTCATTTTTCATTTTCCAGTGATGGGTTGCAGCTGGAAGGGCATCCGCTGCGTAAAACATATGCTGGACAAGTTGGTGGGTTACTCCACTGTGGTGACCACTGATTAATAAAGGGACTAAACCAAAAAGAAAATGAATGAATGAATTGATGAATAAATGAATTGATAAATGGATGAATGAATGAATGAATGAATGAATGATTGATTGATTGAATGAATGAATGAATGAATGAATGAATGAATGAATGAATGAATGAATGAATGAATGAATG
>CAIGQZ010001680.1:583731-598299 GCA_903798205.1 Danio tinwini | reverse complement strand
ACACACACACACACACACACACACACACACACACACACACACACACATACTAAGCAGAGCATCCATTTACTAATGTTATTAATTAATATGAATGAGCTTATACACTATAAACGTGTAGCAGTTTGCTTTGTTTAATAATCCTGTTGTTCTCACCTGATGTCATGATCAACACTACACAGTGGAGACATTAGCTCAAACGTCTGGGAGAACTTTACAACCTGAGAACAGAGTGAGATGAAAATGTCAGCAGTTTCTTGTACGACACTTGCACAACATTTCTAAGGTGTTCTACAGGGGTTGGACAATGAAACTGAAACACTGCTCCATTTAATGTTGGAGGTGAACATGTGAAGGTTTTATTAGCGGAGTAATAGCACAGTTTTGCGTAAAATATTGCAATTCGAACAACATTATGGGTAACATTATAGTTCAAAAGAGGATAAATTGTTGGTGTGCATTTTGCTGGCACATCTTTGACCAAGACAGCAAGTCATTGTGATGTATCAAGAGCCACGGTATCCAGGGTAATGTCAGCATACCACCAAGAACAATGAACCACATCCAATAGGAATAACTGTGGATGCAAGAGAAACCTGTCTGAAAGGGATGCTAACCTGGATTGCAACCAATAAACATAAACTCACCCCTGCTAAACTCATTGCGGAATTTAATGTGCACCTCTTCTTGGGCTGTGAACAATGTGAAACATGCATTGTTTTCTGAGGAGGTCACCTTCACACACCCCACACCCTTCTCTGATGAGTCCACCTTTCCCACACCTTTCCGGGAGAGTAATGGTGTGGAAAAGCCCCAAAGAAGTTTACCACCCAGATTGTGGCACACTGCTGTTTTGGAAGAGTGAGTCAGGAAATGTTTTCCTACACCAGTATCACCTAGTGACCTGGCCACCATTCTGTAGAAGAATGGCTCAAAATCCCTCTGGCCACTGTGCAGCTATCTGTCATTCCCCAAACAAATTGATGTTGTATTGGCCACAAAAGGAGGCCCTACACCATACTAATAAATTACTGTGGTCTAAATCTATGGCATTTCAGTTTCATTGTCCACCCCCTGTGAGTAGTTTTAGCACATGTGGTTGCTCAGCTGTTGTAAGTGTTTGCAGTATAATGATGATGGCCTATAAGTGAAGTTTATTTATAAACTAATTTCGAGAGGATCACGTGCTTATGATTGTTCACAGCTGGTCCCGCATCAGCTCATTGATTCTCCAATCAGATGACTCCTAACTCACTATAAATAACCAGAGTTTTCTTATCTCAATATCTTCGTCTTGAAGAACTACTAAACCAGTTGACATTTATATGCAGAGTTAGCTTGCTCTCCCCGTGCTCATGTGGGTGTTCCCCGTGTTCTCAGCTTTCCTCCCAGTCAAAAAGCACGCAACCTAAGTAAATTTAACATACGAGTACACCTCTCCTTAGCCATCCTATATCTGTCATTAGCCAGAAATAAGCCATGGGGAGTTCATCAAGACCTGCCTAAGCTCAAACTCCCCTCTTGCCTTGTAAACTGGAAGGAGCCCAGGGCGAGAGGATCTCATAAGCTCAGGGCTCTCTCCCGGGACAGCATGCCAAACAAGCTTTATTATCAATCATCAGCTAAGTGTGAACTCTTGAAATAAGTGATTTGAGGTAGAAATGTTAAGTCAGCATTTGGATTAATCCAATAATGGGCTTTTCCAAATAATCTAAAATATGTCCCTAGCTGCTTGCAATCTCAGCAATCACACTTTTTTCATTGATTTATTTATTTGACCATAGCCTCACTCTTTTTATTCATTATTTTGCCGTAGCTCCGCTCTTTTTATTTATTTTCTCATAGCCCTGTGAGCAAAATGCAGCCCAAACAGCGGCACCTTAGCGAATATGAGAACATCATTGTGGTCCAGTGGTCAGCACGTTGCATTACGACGCTGCTGACCTAAGTTCAAACCTCACCTGAGTAATTTTTTATTTTTTTTTTCATTTTTAGTGTTCAGACATATAATACTGTTTGGGTTACTTATATACAGTAGGTGTATATATTTTATTTTATTTTTTTTACAAAGGATTGGATATCTATAAAGAATTTTGCACAGAATAAATATTCAAACTATTACCGTCTGGTCGGTGCTACAAAGCACCAAGCACAAAAACAGCCAGACACAGGAAAAGTTTCTTTCCTCAGGCCATTTGTCTCATGAACAGTTAAATATTCCCCTACTGTGCAATAAACTAGCAATACTTTCTCATACGCACTTATACACAGCACCTTATAACAATATACAATGCAATACTTTCTCACACGCATTTGTACACAGCACCTTATAACTTTATATAACTGATTCTGATATTGCAGAAAAGGACATTGTGATGTTTTAAAAAGAATAGTGCTGGAGATTTAGCTACCCTTTAATGTTCTCATATTTATGAAAAACATTTGAAGTTCTAAAGCAGCTGTTTCCTTGAAAAAGATGTGCAAGTGTCATTAGAAACGGAATTGGAAATGACATTATTTTAATATAGTCAGTCGTAAACTGAGGTGGGCCGGTTTAAGGCTTGAAAATCTAGGGCTGAAAAGGAGTCCCACTCCGGCCCTGAATCAGCAGGATCTTTTTTATTTTAATGAACATCTAAATCAACACATCTAAAATCAAGCACTGTTAAAGTTTTTAATTACAGTAATGCTGTTTCAAAAACAAAGCAAGCAGTCACATGCAGACACTTTAAAACACCATTCTCTTTACTTCTTGTGAGGTGTGTAATAACTTCTGTTACCTTTGCAATATTAAAGTGTTAAAACATGATGCCCTCTATTGGCTGAACTGAATATGCAGTCAGTGGTAACTATACAGTACATGATCAACAGGCCATGAGCAAAGAAAAAGCCTTTTGTTCCAAACAAATCATTTTTGCAGCCTAACCTGTACTGGAAGTGTGTAACCATATTTACCAGATCTTCAGACTCATGGCAGAAAGTCTGGTATTCTTTGCAGTTTTGTTTTTTATTTTATCATTAAAGGTCTCCCATTGAGGCCAATTGAATGATATATTCATCAGCAATCACAGATGGTTTTGTAACAAATCATGTTTAGAGGACTGAAAATGTTAAGTTGATAATCCTACAATAACAGACCAGTGCACAATCAATAAATCATTTATTCAACAACAGTTTCTTCAGTCATCAATAGTCTTTGCCATGAAATTCACATACTTTTGAGTTCAGTGCTCAGTTGATAATGATAAGGTTTTAGGTCAATAGAGCCAGAAGTGGTAACATGTTCATTAATTTCTTTATTTATGATTTTAAAAATCTTAACTGCTTTATGCAAATTATAAAGAGAAAAGCATTTCGATTAGCGTTTGGTTTGATTTTGGCACTATCACTTTGAGCTCTATGCATGACTGGATTAGTTGTTTTTTTGTGGCAGGGAAAGATAAAATCTTGGCTATATGCTCAAAATTTGTGTTATCATTTATGACCATAGCACAAAAACAAGTTGTGTTTCACATTTTATTAATTCTGGCAAGGATGCTTATTGTATCCTTGAGCTAACTGTAGCGCCAACCAGCTTCAACCCTTTCTCCTGAACGTCTCTTTCAGTGTTTGAAATTACCCCCTATACCATAAAATAGTACTCCACTTGATTTGTGCTGGTGTAGCAGACTTAACTATGTACTTAAGTGTACTAAATAAACTCATGTGCATTCAGCAGCTGATTCATTTACTATCAGGCCTGTGAAAATGAATGCCAGCATCCAACATTCTAAGATTGCACTTGAAGATGAATCATCCATCCGTTAGTCCAACATGTGTACAGCATAATATCATAAGTCATAGCGTAAAATACAACATAGGCTTAAAGAAAATGCATGCTTCTGCCTACATTTTTTGTGAACCTGCAAAATATATTTTAACACTCGTTTGACTGCCGTTTTTAGGTAATGAACGCTGCAGGGCAGTATGACGCTAACAAATTTGGTTCCTTTTCACATAATAAAGAGTTATTTTGTGCAGTTTTTCGCACAACTCCAAAAAAGACAAAGAAATAACAAACAATAACAAATGTATATGATTGGTAATCAAATACATTTGCCTCACCTATTTCCATGTATAGTTTAGAATTATTAGCCCCCCTTTGAATTTTTTTTCTTTTTTAAATATTTCCCAAATGATGTTTCACAAGGCAAGGACATTTTCACAGTATGTATGATAATATTTTTTTCTTCTGGAGAAAGTCTTATTTGTTTTATTTCGGCTAGAATGAAAGCAGTTTTTAATTTTTTAACACAATTTTAAGGACAAAATGATTAGCCCATTTTAAGCTTTTTTTTTTTTTGATAGGCTACAGAACAAACCATCGTCATACACTAAGTTGCCTGATTACCCTAGTTAACCCAATTAACCTAGTTAAGCCTTTAGATGTCACTCTAAGCTGTATAGAAGCGTCTTGAAAAATATCTAGTAAAATATTATTTACTGTCATCATGGTAAACATAAAATAAATCAGTTATTGAAATGAATTTATTAAAACTATTATGATTAGAAATGTGTTGAAAAAATCTCTCCGTTAAACAGACATTGGGGAAAAAATAAACAAGGGGGCTATTAATTCAGGGGCACTTATAATTCTGACTTCAACTGTATCTCCAAATGGACAGCTTTTCTGGTGTAGTCACTTGGTAGCTTAATTTGTACAATGTTGTACTTGTGATACAGAGTGCTTTGGTTCGAGTCTGGCACAGCCCGGTTTTACAAAAAAATAAAAGCTATGTAGGATCAAGGTATGTTTATTTTCTTTTAAAAACACTATTGGTTGAGTTTAGAGAGAGGTTTAGGTCAGTGATTATCAAGAGCAACATAATTTACATTTCACAAAAATGTAGACTGAGGCACATATTTGCACTGAGCATTATAAAATCCCTTTTAAATCCTAATTAAATTAATTAAGGTTCATAGAACCCAGACAGAGTTCAAGATTCTCTTACTATTAGAGCTACCAGTGGCCTAAGTTTAAACTTATTTTTTAACCCATAACCACAAACATTGCAAAGGCTGCCATACAAACACTGCACTAGTGAGTCTGAAAAACTAGATTAGTGATGTTTCAGGGGTGTTTTAGGCTGGTCAGTTCAGATTTTGTTGTTGATGTGAAATGTGTAATTTAATTGAGATTTCAGAATTCCCCTATTTATAAAGAGGCCCTACAGGAAAATGTGAAGACATCCATATGAATGAACAATAGTGATGTTCTCTTTAGCAGACAGCACATTTCAGCTATTTCATTATTTGTACTTAATGTTTAATTGCACTTTTTACCTGATGATTCATTGCGATTATTATTTTTAAAACTGACTGGATTTCTACATTTGCTGCATCAAATTTTGATCAGTGCAAACTCAAAGTATGCTTATGTGATAACAATGAGAAAATGGTCCACTGAAGAAAAACAGGACTAAAATCATGGCAGAAAAGAGTAAAGTGATCTCACTGGGGAGTGGATGTCTTCCAGCAGAAGCACTGAGCAGCGTTCACACTGCAGCAATGTCAGCGCACGCTGCATGATCTTCCTCACTATCTTCTCCAGGTCCGTCTGCTCCTCAAACAGATCATTTACCACCTCCAGCAGGGCCTGGAGAAACAACAGCAACAGCTCGAAATGCATTCAGAAAACCAGGCCTTCAAGCTTTGGACCACATCATTAAATATTTGAAACCTCGAGACCTGAGAATTGTAAACTAGCTCACAAAATCAAGCAACACTGTCTTACGTCTGGAAGTCTAGAGGCAGATTTAGAATTTTTGAGTTTTATTCAGCAGGTCTTGACTCACTCTGCTCCTCTCATACTCCTTGCGGGATTCGGAGAAGAGCTTGGCGTTGGAGATCGATATTCCGCAGAATGGTAGATACATTTGCAGCACCTGTAGAGAGAAGCATGATGCCTTCAAAGCTTCAGATATGTTCATGCATAATCATAAGAGAAAAGAGATATTCAGTAGAATATGTTAGGATCAGTATTAGGGCTGTGTGATTAATCGAAACCGCAATCGCGATGTGAAACGTTGCAATTAGCTAATTACAAGAGGCTGCAATATGAAATATATATGTATTATATAATTTTCCCCTCCCAGAGCAAATGTGTGACTGCCGTCTGTGTGTGACAGTCTTACTAACCCCTTGAGTGGGCACACTTTTGTTCTGCCTAATCAAAATTGTATGACTGAACTTTGCGGAAATCCCACATTAAAACAAGCAAACAGGAAAACGCGGACAAGTGAGATGATGGTGTCTGCTGCTTCAGAATCATTAGTAGACAAAATCATATCAAAGAATAATAGCATGTCGGTAATATGGGAATATTTTGGTTTCAAGGTCATAGACACCGAACAAAAACAAATCATTTGTAAGAGCTGTTGCAGAATTGTTGCCACAGCATGGGAAAATACAACAACCAGCACCTAAAAAAGCACCATAGGCAGCTGTATGGAGAGCATCTTGCTAAAAAGTCAACTAAAAGTATCACTAGTGACATTCAAACTTATAGATAGCAACAGCAAAGTCCATTTTCACAGTTGTTTGCAGCTGTTACAGCATATGAAAAACATCACAAAGGCATCAGAGAAAAAAATTGTGTTTAATTTCTGAATATTTCTAAACAAATTTGAATAGAAGTTAGAGTTAGTTAATATCTTTTCAGTTTCTTTTTTAACTAACACTCACTGCATTTTAGCAGTAAGAAGCTATGATACAGAATATTGAGCTGAAACTTGACTACAAAATTAAATCGCAAATCAAATCGAAACCGCAAAATCTGTCCAAAAGAAAAATCGCAATTAGATATTTTCCCCAAATTGCACAGCCCTAATCAGTATAATTATATTCAGTTTGTGTCAGTAATTTGTTAGTTTTTAGTATAATTTTGTTAGTTTGTAGCCAATTCGTGTATTGTTTTAAAAATAAACTTACTCAAAAAAACTAGCCTCACTTTTACATTTATTTGTCATGCAGAGTGTTTTAAAAGAATTTTAAATGTTTCTTACAGAAGATAAAGAAAATAAATATGTAAGTTTTAGGAATTATGTAATTTTGGGGGGGGGTGTAATTTGTCAAGATTAGGATCCAAACTAGCATAGTTAATCACTTTATAAAAATCAAAAACCAACTACAGTTTTAGTGCTGCTTTTATGTACTGTATTGAACATATTCTGCAATGTGGAAGTAGGGCTGTGCAAAATGGCAAAAATGCAATCTCGATAATTATTTTCTATACTGAACGATACTGATATATATTTTAATATAAGTTGTTAATGCTTCCAAATTTAAAAGAGCAGCCCAACAATGACTGAAGCCACAAAAATTAGAGGGTCCATTAAATGTCATAACATATTTTCGGCCGATACATTTGCGGTGGCAAAATATCTTTAATATCAACACACTTTTAGATTCCTATTGTTGAACATTTCTGCTGTGTGATTGGCTCATGAATCGTTATAGAGTAAAAAGTCCAGAGCTTATCATTGTTATTGACAAATTTTATTGCGATTCGTAATAATATAGTTTATCGGCCCAAGACTATTGAAGTGTGATATGTGCAGATATTTAAGAAACATCTCAAGTGAACATACTTATTTATCTGAAAAACAATGCTGTAGTCAGATATTCTGCTTTGAAAAGGGTTTTTCCGTGCCGGAACGCTGTTTTTGTTTAGGTAAATTTAACCTGCACAATGCCATTCATTTTCTTTTCGGCTTAGTCCTTTTATTAATCCGGGGTCACCACAGAGGAATGAACCGCCAACTTATCCAGCACGATTTTACACAGCGGATGCCCTTCCAGCCGCAACCCATCCTTGGGAAGCATCCACACCCACTTATTCACACTCATACACTACGGCCAATTTAGCCTACCCAATTCACCTGTACCGCATGTCTTTGGACTGTGGGGGAAACCGGAGCACCCAGAGGAAACCCACGCGAACGCAGGGAGAACATGCAAACTCCACACAGAAACACCAACTGACACAGCGGAGACTCGAACCAGAGATCTTCTTGCTGTGAGGCGACAGCACTACTTATTGTGCCACTGCGTCACCTGCACAATGCCAGTTTACCCAATTATAATTCAGCACCCAGGGTTGCCTTGTTGGAAAACAGCGTGTTTCATTCATTAATTTAGAAAGACTCTGAAAGCTTGTGTCCCTGACTAAAATGGACAGTATCAGACGTCAAAATGAGACAGATTCAGGTCCACATAAGGTTATTAATTAGCAAATGATATAAATATTATGACCGTAAACATTAGGTGAGCAGGTTACATTGTAACCGCGTGTTCTAACAACATGCTTTGTGACGAGATACGCAGTGATGAGCAATTTGGCTGTTGCACCAGACGAAACACAACATAAATTTAAATACAGCCTTTTAGAAGCACAGAATATGCACTCACTCATGAAACAGTAAGGTTTATAATCTATTTAATACATATTAACCCTCTTTAACATCATTAAAAGTAGATGCTGAATCACTCATGTGTTTAGATCTAAAGTTAATTTTCATTTCAAACGGTTTATTGCATTTTTAAGATCTGAGGTGAACTATCTGCTGTTGCTTTCAGTATATGGCAATAAATATTATGTAAAATGGCATTCAAACTCACATTGTTAAGATTTAGGACTGAATAAAGCACACAAGGTTTACCTGAGGTATTCACTGTCATAGGTTTCTGTTGTTCAGCTGTGAGAAATAGAAGCCATTTCTAATATATCAAATCGAGGTGATGGTTTTGACAAAAACTCCTTTTAATATGGAGAATATTCCCTCTATCGAGTGTCGTTGGTTTTATTTAGAACACAGTTTAAATCACTTACTTCTGTACTCAATCTGGCAACCCCACACTTGCCTTTGTTTTGATCCAGGAGTGCAATACCTAGTTCAACCACTGGGTGTCAAACTTACATACTGCACCTTTAATCACTTTTTAATAAACATTAACCAACTACAGTTTTAGTGATGCTTTTATGTACTGTATTGACCTTATTCTGAAATATGGAAGTAGGGCTGGGCGAAATAGCAAAAATGCAATCTCAATAATTATTTTCTATACTGAACGATACTGATATATATTTTAATATAAGTTGTTAATGCTTCCAGATTTAAAAGAGTACCCCAACAATGACTGAAGTCACAAAAATTAGAGGGTCCATTAAATGGCATAACATATTTTCAGCAGATATATTTTCGATGGCAAAATATCTTTAATATCAACACACTTTTAGATTCCTATTGTTGAACATTTCTGCTGTGTGATTGGCTCTTAGATTGATATAGAGTAAAAAAAGTCCAGAGCTTATCATTGCTATTGACAAATTTTATTGCGATTCGTAATAATATAGTTTACCTGCCCAAGACTATTGAAGTGTGATTGTTTTTTTAAATTGTTTTAGAACTTCCAATTCAGTTGCTCATGGAAAAAAAGAAGGCACAAAAATGTCAATATGTATATTTTGGGGGATCCCATTGTTAAACATTTCTGCTGTGTGATTGGCTTTTAGATCAATATAGAGTAAAAAAAGTCCAGAGCTTATGATTGTTATTAACAAATTTGATTGTGATTCAATATAATATTGTTTATCGGCCCAATGTGAAAGTGTGATTGTTTTTTTTTTTTTTTTTTGGGGGGGGGGGGGGGGGGGGGGGGGGGGATCAGTTGCTCATGGAAAAAAAAATCAGTTTTTCATGGAAACTGAAAATCAGTTGCTCATGGAAAAAAAAAAATGTCATAAAATGTCAAGTTACTTGCTCTACAAACAAGTGTGTTTATGACTATACATTAAATGTAGAATAGTATAATAAAAAATATTAGTTTGCAACAAAGCAGCATAACAAGTTGTCTTTAATGTCTAAAAATCAATAGAAGTGATTGAGACTTGAATGTAATGGATAGTTTTCCAATGGATGTGCCTGGTTTTACGTACAAATATGGCCAATATTCATAAGGAAAAGGTAATATTGGGAGAATAAAGACAGCAGAAGCAGTTTTGCTTCTTTGTATTTCTAGGGCATTTATAACAGCACGGTCTGTATCTGCTTTCAACACTGCTTGGCATAAATAATTCTAAAGAGAAATGCTGTGCTATTAACCACTATCTATAGAGAGATGTTTTGAAGCAGCGATGAAAGTAAAGGAATGTGATGTGCGGGTGCAGATTGACTTGAGCTCAGAGCCTGCAGTTCTGAATCCTCTTTACTGAAACTTTACTATTGATTCTGAGGTATATGTGATTTAAATGCCTGGTCTGTTCACAATTTAATAACTGTATAAAAAAGAGAACATACATAAATTTAATATATTTAAGAAATTACTGGTAGCAAACAAACAATATGGATCTAGCTTTGATTTGTGCAGTAGTTCAGTGCATGTGCAAAATGACCACGGGGCTCTAATTGGTTATGCTTCTGTTTCTAAGGTTATGAACAAATGTCTAATTTTCTGAACCTATAACTGCTTGCCTGCAGGATAGCAGGATATTTGCTAAGGTGTTATTTTATAGATCTCTATTGACTTAGCTCAGCAATTATCTTCACACTCTGGAGTTTTATTACCAACAAAATTTTGGAGAGGGATCTGGATGCAGACCTGGTGCAGTGCAATCTGAGCGGCATCCAATGCTTTTTAATGCACTCACCTAACCCCACCCCTAACCCTACCTGTCACAGTGATGTCACTCACTCCATTGAGAGCATTGTGTCTGACATTGCATCGCTGAGTGATGCAATCTCAGCTTGCATCATAAAGGCTGCATCCAGATACTATTGAAAGTTTGGGCACAATAATAATAGGCATCTGGAGAATGTAATAAGCTGTTAATCCAGCAGTTGGAGCAGATCTTTTGAATGTAACATCAGCAAGATTGAAGCCAAGAGAAAAGAAGTACAGGGCTTACTTTCTCATCATCCTCTGTGAATGGTGTTCCGCTGGGGTTCTTGTTGATGGCCTGCACTACCCCGATGACTTCACCGTCACTGTTGCGGATGGCCATACACAGAATGGACTGAGTCTTATAGCCTGTCAGCTTGTCAATTTCATCACTGAACCGATGGTCCTAGATAATAGAGGAACATTGTAGTCTGATTAAAAAAAATAATATGCAGTTTACTTTTAAAGAAAATGATGGGTCGAAAAATAATATATACATATAAATAAATAAGTGAGATGTGTTTTGATTTACTAGGGATTTATTTAGTTGTTTTTAAAGACTATCCTTGCAAATGTTCTTATGGTCTCATTTACAACAATTCAAATATAATATTCAAATATAATAACACGATATGGAGGAAATCCTAATTGTTTATCCTAAAATCCTCATTGACCTTATATCATTGAGGAAGATTGAAAAATAAGAATTGTTAAGAACCTTGTAACATGTTATGTGATTATTCAGATTTTTGGGTTTTGGGAACTATTTTCATTGCCACTGACCTTTCATCTGATTGCTATATGGGATATTATCACATTAATTGCACTGCATTAATGGATCCTCTCTAACCACATACAGGGAGAGCTTCCCCATTAATATGATATAATGGTGGGTATGCATGACTGGTAGGGTGTATTTAAAAATGAGGAAGCTGTAATCTAGATATTTGAGGTGTTTGCATATTTTGACTATAGTCCATATAAAGACCATTCCAAATCTTGGCTGCACAAACATCAATCTTTGAAGTCACTGTTCACATACTGTAAGTTGAATCTTTTCTATCCGTATTAAAAAGTCATATTTTTGCTGTAGCTATTGGAAAAATAAGAGAACACAATGATACAGAAAGGGGTAGACTGCATAATGAAAGAAGAATTTACCACAAGGATTTTGTGGCTGAGGTTATGTCTTTTTATTATTACAGTTGCTATGTGTTGGCCATGTTTTTGTGTCACCTCTTTCAAAGTTTCTGTTTAATTGATTGTATAGTTTCATAATTGTCCTTTTCTTTAGATTTAGCTTAATATGCTGTAGCGCTCTAATGCATTATGACTATGAGCCATAACCTTTCTGTTTTCTTAAATTTATTTATTTATTTATTTTTGTTGTAAATTTGTTTGTTTTTGATCTATTCTTTTAGCCACTGTTTTAAAATAAGGAATAATAGCAATACTACTCTGACCAATAATTTAGAGGAATATAAATTGTAAATTGTATTCTGTAAATTGTGTTTTGACTGTCAAGATTGCCTTACGCAAACCAAATTAGGTTGCCACAAGCATAGCTAGCTTAACATAAACAAAAATACGATTTTAGACAAACAAAATTAGTTTTGACGACGTTCATTTATTCATGAACCTATTTGGTGACAAGTTAAATACGCACAGTGTCTTACTGCAAACTAACTTTTATTATTTACTAGTGCGTAAAGATGTTGAAAGCTACGTGCTTAAATTGACCATACCCTTTTTATCCCTTTGCATAAACACCTTTAAGCCCCCCAAAATACGCAGCGTGTATTATTTGTTGTAGTTCTACCTCGTATGCGTTCGGTATGTTGACGGTTTCTCCATGTTCTGCTACATAACCTATGATGCCTTTACCCCACGGAACCTGCACCTCATTCGAGTCCAGAGTGCTGGAAGAGGGTCGCACTGTAGTACCCGAGTGCACATCAAAAAACTTGGACACGAGTGTCCTCTTATGAGACGGTCCCTCGACAAGGAAAAGCGAACACCTGTCTGCGTTCACCATAATGCACACATTGATAAGTATCTTGTAACTCAGATTCGTCATGTCAAGTTCGTTAGAAATGTCCTTAACCAGCTCAAGGAAGAACTCCCTTTCGTTTGACTCTTTGAGTCTGTATTTGTAGTCAATGGCGCTGGAGGCATATTGAGGCACGTTTACCCGGGACTCGAGCAGCGCGCTTAAGATGTGCGCGGTGGTCGGCGGTAACGAACTGGCTTTCCGCAGGAGCGCGCGCCGCCGCATGCTCGACTGGGACTCGTGAGCCGTGAGACTGACGTGCTCATCGTAGGTCCGGTGCGCCGTCATCGCTTTGGACCGGGCGAAGTTCTTTCGGAGCTCCATGTGGGACGATCTGCGTTTGAGTCCATCAGGGTTCGTGGGCCAGAATGGATCCCTCGCGACCCCGCGTTTCTCCTCCACCGGAGAGGTTTTGGACGGCTGACGCTCTTTCAGCCACCTGCTCAGGCTGTCACATTTTCCTTTTCTGACGAGATATTCTTCAAAAAGCTCCGGATGGCAATCCAAAAATGCCTCCACCTCGGAAAAATCAAAAGTTGTCATGTCGATTGGCGAAAAGCCACCACAGAAGTGTTGTGGAGTCGTGTTCTGTAACACGCAGCTCGCTGTGATGCTGCACACACTTCACACATCCATCTGCCATTTACATATCACTGCTCTCCAGCCTTCCTCCTCACGCGGGTTTTTTATGAAGCTCCAGGAGTTGAACGCTGAAATAAATGATTAAATAGCCTACAGTTGATGCGCAGTGAAATGAAAGCAATGTGTTAGATGTTTGGCATGTAAGACAGATCTCCTCTGGAGGGACCTAAATAAACTTAAAAACAAAAAAGAATGGTTTGTGTCTGACTGAAACGGGATGTTTTTGTGTCTACTGGTAGTTTAACGAAGTCTTTTTATGCGGTATTCATCATCACGCCTGCTTAAATATGCGTGTGTGTGTGTGTGTGTTCCCGCGCGATATTGTGTGTGTACAGAAAGAGAGAGAGAGACTGAGAGGTTATTTTCCAATATCTTCTTTTATTTCATTAAGCACTAATGAGCTAAAGGCTTTTGAAGTAGCCCCAGTCTGAAGATTATGACGGCTTTCATTTGCCATTAAAGAATCCCTTTAATCTAAGCCTGTCCACAATATGTGTATTCCAAATGGATGAATAGCCCATTGTTTCCTCTTTTCACAGAGAACAGTCATTATGAATTTAATATTTAAATAGTACTGCTTTATTGTTGCTATAAGGACATTTGTCTTGAGCTCTATGGTGCTGATATAAAACACTTCTTCAAATCATCATGACAATTAAAGCAGAACATAGCAATATGCCCATGGCAGACACCAATATGACACTGCATTCAATGTATACATTTTTAATATCATACACTGGAAATCTCACTCATGCGCTTGCTATAGAAATATTGAAAATAATAATCTTATACTTAAAACACACATTATGTTATGTTGTTATACATTCATTCATTTTCTTTTCGGCTTAGTCCCTTTATTAATTTGGGGTCACCACAGCGGAATGAACCGCCAACTTATCCAGCATATGTTTTACGCAGCGGATGCCCTTCCAGCTGCAACCCATCTCTGGGAAACATCCATACACACTCATACACAATGGACAATTTAGCCTACCCAATTCACCTGTACTGCATGTTTTTGGACTGTGGTGGAAACCGGAGCACCCGGAGGAAATCCACGCGAATGCAGGGAGAACATGCAAACTCCACACAGAAACAGTACTACCTACTGCGCCACTGCGTCCCCCTGTTGTTTTATATTATATTATATTATATTATATTATATTATATTATATTATATT
>CAIGQZ010001680.1:567916-583721 GCA_903798205.1 Danio tinwini | reverse complement strand
TTATATTATATTATATTATATTATATTATATTATATTATATTATATTATATTATATTATATTATATTATATTATATTATATTATATTATATTATTGCTGCATTAGAACTTGAAACATTTTGTATTGGGTTTAATTAATAAATAGATCATTAATTTTTGTCTCATAAATATTTTATTTGTAGTAGAGCAAATAGTTTTGGTACTGAATGTACCAAACAACAAATGTCTTTGCTACTGAATCACTCATAATCTCAAAAGACAAATGTAAAGTGTTCTGATACAGAATTATAAATATATACTTGACCTTTGACTTTATGAGTGATTTAGTAGCAGACATTTATAGTATATTGGAAAGTAACAAAAAATATTATTGTAAACAAAGACAAGAGCTGATCCAAAAATCACATGATCTCTCTTGAGTAAGTATTTATTTTACATAAAGTAATTGCTTCACAACAACCGACAAAGTACATGTATTCTTATATATAATTTGAACATATTACAATCACCATCCTTACTTTTGCCTATATTTTTGAATGCAGACATATTTCAAAACTTATTGATCAGCATCACATAGAACCGATCGCAATAGTTGAAATGATTCAGACAATCTTCTCAGCAGAAAATCAATAAGAATCTCAGCAGAGAATCAAACAAACTTGAATTAGGCTACATAAGATTGACCTGTGCAATGCTGCATTAAACTCAGATAATCAGTATGGCTGTATCACCAGTTTATATCTCTCTATTTGTCATCAGTCTGACTCGTTCAGTATGTTTCCTGTCATTATTTACCATGTGCCAATTTATGTAATCATATTATTGTGTATATATACATCCTCAGTCATACCTCTTAGTAGTCTCATTTTATGTGTACCTTTCCTTGTCCAAAATTATTTTTTAAGGCATGCTGCGTTCCATATGATTTTTTATTTTTTTTATTTTTATTTTTCCCCTTCAGTCACATGGATATCCAGCCATCCAGCTCTTCTCCTTGAAGCATAGATATATACACTAGATATTGCATACGGACCCTGAGTATGCGTCAATAGCGCCACCACATTAGTGCAGTGCTCCCAGGACAAATGTCATTCAACCGCACTAGTCAAGACTAGCCAATCTGAAGATGCTGGACTTTTGCGCTGTGTACTGGTAAAGTAACGAGCAAACAAATTTAACAAAGTATCAAGGCAGAACATTGCATTGGTAAGATTTCGTTTTTTACGATTTTGCATGTTACAAGCTTTTGTACTAAACAAGTAGGCTTACTGATGAT
Source organism: Danio tinwini (assembly GCA_903798205.1). NCBI lineage: Eukaryota > Metazoa > Chordata > Actinopteri > Cypriniformes > Danionidae > Danio > Danio tinwini. The sequence goes on along the minus strand of CAIGQZ010001680.1, from coordinate 582,446 downwards.
AATACAGTCTCTTACTGCACTGACCATAAGGCAAAGTAGCACCAACTCACACTTAATATTAGGCTTAAGCTAGTTTTGTTAAACAAAATAAGCAAACAATGTGAATGAAATATGACAACAAGATGCTGCGGTACTAGAAACTTGTATTATTGTCGGCTAAGTAAACGAGTTGTTCATAACAGAGATTTATTCACAAATGAATTGCTTCCGTTAAAATGAGAAGTGAAAGCGGAAGACGGGTGTGTTTCAGGACAGGGATAAGATCAAATTTAACAGGGAGGGCGGATTATACATTTCCATGCACACAAACACTCGCTCTTCGTCAGCAATGCCTGTGTGATCACTTATTGATGCAGAAAAGTGATGTAAAATTATAATTTTCGTAATTTAAAAAAAATATTTGTATACTGACCACCGGAAAAACAAATAAAAAAAAAATTATACACAAAAAAGTGTATATATCTCTGGCTCTGGATTGCCAGTCCTAGTGTTACCCTGTACTAAAATGGTTGCTCTATTGACGCATTCCTTCCAATAAACAACAATAGCATAGGCAACATCTACTGTAAATATCTATGTGCTTGAAGCAACGAGATCACTCACTCAAAGACCATATCAAAGAATTCACCGAACTGGCCAATCTCACTATCTTTCTAGTCATGTGCCAGCTTTCTCGAAGGGAGCTTCACCACATCTGTGGAGTGGGTACTTGAAAGTAAGGTAATGAAAGCAATGCAAAGGTTCTACTAGGAAGACTAATGCCACATGATTCATTATGATTAGCCATTCACCCTATAATAACCTATTTCGCAATATAAATTGAACAATCTTTCGCTGTCCATAGGTGATGTAGGCGAAGGTCCTCCACACCACCACCAGGTAGGCCACTTCCTAACTCAGACGTTGTCTCCACACTGCACTCCACACACCTTCAGCTCATCACAAGATCTGGGCTGACACAAAAGAGCCAGAAGCAACTGAGTGTGCCACCTTGCTGGAGACAGAGTCTCAACTTACCGTATGTCTGAGGTGGCCCGTCTGCCCACTAGGTCTGCCGAGGTTTCCTCCTCCATAGTGTTATCGTGCCCCCACATTGGGACTCTACATTTCTGGCTGCAACTCATCCCTTTATCCATCTGGCTCAGTCAGGCTTTACCCTCAATCCAGCTTCACTTGGTCCTCAGTAGCTCAAGCTTCACTGTGGTCTTCCGGATAATTGCCCTGCCATAGTCACTTGAGCCGTCAGCTCCATCTTGGCCCTCCAGGTCTGTGTTTTACCCTAGCTCTCAGTTCCCTCATCTTCACTTTGGGTTTGAACATGATCATCTTTTTCTCTGTCAGTTGATTCACTGGTGGAGTCTACCACATCTTAAATGCTTCCTCCCTCCTTTGACTCCCACAGTTGGCCATTATCATGGTTTATATTGCCTGCTGCTCCTGATCCTGGCTCATCTCTGGCTCTTTGCACCATTATGAGCACCCTGGTTCTTCCTGTCATCTCATCTCTGTTTTCACGCCTCCTCCAAATACCCCTCCATTCGTCCAACAGATTTGGAGCACTGTACAGGCAAGGTTCTGCCTATACTAGGAAAGAAGCATATTTTTTTCTGGCCATCATTTAGTTCCTTAGCAGTCCCAGTTAAGATAATAATTTTATTGTTTATTTAGTCCCTCTGTTTCCTCAGTTAGTTGTCTGATATTGTTTCATGTCCATGTTTTTTTTCCTGCCTTGCATTTTAGATTGAATTATTAAAGACTTTGTAAGCTGTCATTCTCATCTTTGTGTTCCTGAACACGTAGCTTTATCATAATACTCTACATTATACATTAAGCCTTAAACCTCAGTTAATCATCCCCCATTCCTTTGTTATTACTTTTAAAGTGATGTTGTCAAATTAGTAGCAGAGATGTGGGCTCAGCTGTTAATTTATTAAATCACATACTTTTTTACCATGGATTCAAATCTCTCTCATGGAAGTACTGCATAGTGCCACAAAATGTTTAAAAGACGTTTCATTGTAGTTTATTACTATAAAGCATCTGTGTAATAGAGGCCAGCTAGCGAAGTGCTATGCAGGTTAACCTCACTCTTCTGACCTAAAAAAGGTGCTCTAGTGACAGATGCTAGAGGCCAAGGTCTCTAGCCTCCTGTTTAGAGCAATCGAGCCCCATGCAAAGAATCATTAGTTCGATCCTAGCTCAGACTGGTTTGGGTACAGTAGGATCGATGTGTTACACGTGGGGGCTCGTTCGGGACGGGTGAGAGGTTTAAGGTTGGTGAATTTAACAGAAGCCACCTAAAGAAGTGCTATGCAGGTAAACCTCACTCATCTGACCTCAAAAGGTGCTCTACAGACAGATGCTAGAGGCCATGGTCTTAACGACTCCCATGCAAAGAATGGCTAATTCGATCCTTGCTCAGACTGGGTTGGGTACAGTAGGATTGGTGTGTTAGACGTGGGGGCTTGTTCGGGATGGGTGTGAGGTTTAGGATTGGTGAGTGTAACAGAAGCCAGCTAGCGAAGTGCTATGCAGGTAAACCTCACTCCTCTGACCTCAAAAGGTGCTCTAGAGAGAGACGCTAGGGGCCATGGTCTTTAGCCTCCTTGTTAGAGCAACCGACTCCTATGCAAAGAATCGCCAGTTTGATCTTAGTTCAGACTGGGTTGGGTACAGTAGGACCGGTTGGTTACATATGTTGTGTCAGAAGCGTTTCTTATACGATATATGAAAGACCCATATGGTTTTGAGCGAGAATGAGATTGAAACTTACTACTATAAGTGTAATACTACTATACTACTAATAGTGTAAACTTACACTATTTAGCTGTAAAGATACAACCATGATAAAGTTGACCCCTTCCGAACTGTACTGTACCATACTGGACTGAATCTTACCGCGCAATGCATTTACATTAAATAACATCAAACTTTCATCCATAGATGTGTTATATGCAGACAGATGTTCAATAAACTACATCTAAGACTTACTACTGTGAATGTTGTGTTTCAAAGAAGAACTTCCATGGTGATCCTCTGAGCTTGATAGGTTAATCACATAAGTGCATTTAAATGGTTGCTGGTGTGCATTTTAGCCTATACCTGTTGATGCTCATTAATAAGATGAGGCACTGCTGCAGACTCGACGTTTAAAACCCGCCTCTAATGGCCCACAGCAGAATATTCTGACACAGGCTAATGAAACCTGTTCTCTGTAGCTGAGTATTAACAAGCAACTGAGGGAAAAGCATCACTGCGCTACATTTATAATACAACAGGAGGAGATGTAGTACAGCAACCCCTCTGAAGAGGAGCATGGTAATTGGTCACTGAACTTAAGTTTGGCATGTGTGCTAAATCCCAGCTTTCATCGAAATCTTTGACAAGGCCCCTGGAGGATCCCAATTAAAGGTGTAATGCTGAATATATTGTTCAAAGCTACCTTATAAATAAGGCTGGCCTTAGGAAATGCTTGGCAAGCAGTTGGCTGTGCCACTGAATAAGAGCTGGTATATCGATCTGTGTGTTCACTTTTTGATAACACCATGGGGCAGTTTTACAAAATAGTAAGTGGGAGTTTTTCTTAGGAGTGTTCATTTATAGAAACAACAGAATATATTAAATGTTTAATGTAATGTATGATGTAGAAAATAATAAAATCATTATGCAACTAAGACTAAAACACTTTTTTGTGGTGTAAAATGCTAACATAAAAGTTAACATAAATTTAGATTAAATATTAAAGTCTCTATGAAATATCAATTGTAATTGTTTGGCTTTCATTATATTCCTGGTTAGATCTATTTAGAAACTGCAGTCCATTACCCACTACAAAATGCATAATAAAAATTGTAGCTAGTATTTCAGTCTATATTATAACATGTTTATCTATCAATTTTATTATTTTGTGCCATACTATTCTAAATTATAATCAGAAAGTTATTAATTGTTATCAATACCATGATGTATTACAACTGGAGTTTTCTTAAAGAACAGCAGCAGGGGACTTGTAAAATTAAACATTTTATTCATAATAAAGCAGTTAAAATTAATAATATTTACATTGAGCATGTCATGATTTGTCCTGGTAAGTATATTTCAACTCAACAACCTAAACAATCTAAACATACAAATACAAAAAAATCTGGGGGAAAAAATCGGAAAAATTGGTAAAAACTATGGAATAACACAAAGAGAAGGAACTAAATTACTGAAATGTATGCTCAAATGTGTAGTGTGTGATACAATACTTATGTCACAATCACCAGTGATCTATAGTCTGTGCAGATCTGGTGCAGATTGCGGGAAAACTACATATATGCCACCTTTTGAACTACAACTCCCATCATGCACATCAGACACACCAGTTCCTGATTCCCTCTGATGGACTAATCAGATGGACCATAAAAACAGCACACACACACTCAAACTTGGCTGAGTCTTGTTTCTGTTTAGAGCATCACGTAAGCGTTATCTTTATCTTGCCTTCCTGTGTTTTTCACCTTTGTTTTGTTTATCCTTCCTGTTGTTTTGACACCATTTGCCTGCTTTTGACTATGCTTTTGGATTTCCTGTATGCTCCTGTTTGCCCCTGTTTTGACTTTGCCTGCCTGACTAAGCTATGAATAAACTGCACGTGGATCCTCACCTCTGTTGTCCCAGACCCTTACGTGACAACTTACTTTACTTACTTAATAATACTTTGTAATACAATTAATATGTTTTGTTTTGTTTTGCTTTATGCATTGCACAGGTGTGATTTTTTTCACCCTATACTTCAAATGAGTCAAAAAATCTTGATGGTTGTTTTGCTCTAGTCCATCAACTCTGATATTTAGGCCCAATCCCAATTCTATTTTTGTACCCCTTCTTCAACTTGGCCCTTCAAACAGAGTGTGAAGAGGAAGAGCTTCAAAATTTACCCCTAAGAAATGGGACAGCACTACAGCACCTGCACACGTCATCATATGTCATCGCAATCTCATGCTTCATATTGCTGTAGTTAATCCAGTTGCTTTATTTTTTGGTATTTATCATTAAGAAATCACTGAAGGCATATATTATGTTCTCATAACGATCTAATGTGGTAATAAGATCGTAACTATACTGTACATTTACACAGTGGCCATATTCATCTATGTAAACCAAAAACAACATTAATATTATAGCAGACACTGTAAAAAGCCCATTCCCAGCCACTAGACTTTTCTGACAGGGTATTCGAGTGACAGAATGTTGTGGGACTGCTATACAGAAGTTATTATTATGGATTATAGATAAGGAAATTTAGCTGTTTTTATTTTAGTGTTTTTTTTTTTTTTAAGTATGACGGTAAAACACAAATGCGGTTATGAATATAATAAAACGTGTGCTTGTTTGTTATAAAAATTAATAATAGTGACAAAAAAAATACTAATTTGTGGATCTCCTTACTTTCAGGTACAGCTATCCTGCCGTTGTGGCTGGTGTATTCTGGGAAATTTTCTCACCCCTTGGTTTCGAGTGTGGTCCTGAAAAATCTCAGTTTGAAAGGGCTATCTATCCCATTCCTCTTAGCCCTACGCCTTCAAGCTAAAGAGAACGCGCAAAATGAGGGGTAGGGGTAGGGGTAAGGGGAAGGGCTAAGGGGTAGAACTGGGATTGGGCCTTAGTCTAGTTAAATTATTTGCTTCTGAAACCAATTGAGAGTATTGTTAATTTTTTTTTATGGGATGGTTAGAGTGAAAAGAGTAGGAGGAGTTTGGGATCATTGAAATGTCAATCTTGGTTTCATTCTCATCATCTGGTAATATAGAGCAGCTAATTTTAATTTACACTGACAAGCATACCTGTCAACATTGGAATGTGAAAATAAGGGATACCTTTCCTAATTAAGGATTGCTTTCCAACTTTTTATGCTCATTTAAGACTAAATTTGTTGTGTTTAAAAGAAAACCCACCAACATCATCATGTTTAGATATTATTTTGTGTATATGTCTGTAAACCCAGAGTGTCTACTTTGGCTCCACGTTAAATCTCATGTACAGAATCCATTTGGGAAGCAGCGTGTATTTAATAATATGGAGCTCATCTGACAGTCATGCGCCATATGAACTTACTGTTTTGAGGATTGCATAGGAGGGGCAACGGCACCTGCAATGGAAAGAAAGGGAATCCCGCCATTTTTATATGAAAGCACAGAACAAGTTTACATTTAAGAGCAAGGGGCATCCCCTAGTGGTTCGGCGGTATGGGTTGCGTATAGGAGGATAGGCTTTTTAATATTTATTGCCACCCGTTATAGAAAGATTAAAAATATGAGAGACATACTGGAAAATATGTTTATGGTATGATAGCGGGATAAAATTGTAAAATAGAATCCTGGGAAAAATGGGAAGGTTGACAGGTAAGCTGACAAGAGGGAGAACTGCTTTGTAACTAAGGAGAGATTTCAGCTTTGTGATTTACATGCCTTTTTACACCCTACTTTCTTCCATCTGTTCAATTTCTTGTATCTGTTCAATACTTTATCCCTATGTCATTTCCTTTTGTTGTTGTTGTTAATAAGCCAAGAAGTGACATTTTCAGGAACACAGCAGATCATATGCTGTTTCATTTGTAGAACCTAAAGAAGTAGTTAGTGACTTGATTTTAGAAGGCTGAAATTTAACTTTAAACATTCATTAATTTGGCACACAAGCCTTTAAAAATGTCCAACATGAAAGCTAGCTGAATGAACGATAGATCTTCTAAAGTATTTCCATTATAATTTCACAGTGACTGTTCTGCACAGGTTTGCATCCTTTTTTAATAACCCGAAACGCAAAATGTATTAGGCTGTCGTTTTTTTTAAGAGTAAGGATAAGTTTCAGCTTTTGTTACTGCTGATATTACAGTGAGTGTAAAATTAAATAGGGTAAGGCAGAACACTCAAAAATAAATAATTTTGCTGCTTGTTTAAACTATTTAAATGAGCTAAATCAACAAAATTCTTGAGTGTTTTTAAGACAACCTAATTGATTTATGTTCAGTTTACTTAAATTTAGATAAACAATTAAAATAACTTAACTGATTTGTGGGATAACATGTGGAACCCAGCATTATTTACAGTGAATATTTGAGAGTTTTAAGAACATGCACATACTTACACAAGCAAACCTCCGACTATTCCTTTTACAATCATATAGGTATGGCAACAAAGGTGGAGTTTCAAGTGCTGCAGCAGGGGTCAAAGCAGGAACAAAACAGTGATGGCATGGGTAATCCAAAAAAGAGTGCTCCAAGAGACAGGCAAAGGTGTTTGCAGGCAGAAAACAACCACAATCCAAAAACAGGGAAAAGACAAAAACAGTCAGGGTAAAAAAAAAAAAAAAAAACAAGGAACAGGCTTAAAGATGTCCAGCATGAAATAATATAGAGCAATGGCTGAGTGCATATGTGGCACTTAAATATTGTCTGTAATCAGTGGTGATTATCTGCAGCTGTGCGAGTTTGTGAGTGTCCAGCTTGCTAACAGCTATAAATGGAAATCGATGGTTGTTTCTCAATTCCAAAAACACAGAGAACAGACTTGTGTTCTTGTGGAGACCGTTCTTGCCAAGTTACCTTGGAAGAACAAACTTGGGAGACCACGAGAACAGAGAAAGCATCTTGTGAGAAATGATATTCTGCATTGTTCTTGATGACCTTCACGCATTTTTAGCATAACATTATTTAAGCATTACAGCATTACAGTGATTTACTGTTTTTCCCTTTTCGCAATTTATACTATGCATAAAGACCTTACAAATATACTTAATGTGTTTATACCTTTATTAAGATTTTCATGGTGATGTTTACTTTCATTGTCTCATTTAGGGAACTCCTGAGACTGTGCTGTGCTTCCCACCTCCTTTATTCAGCCGCAATGACTTCTGGCACTTCTTAATCGAATTTTGCTCTCAAATCTGCTCCTCAATATCTAGAAGGCATCCAGGAACTTTCACTTATCTTTTGTTCTTGCGGCCTTGAGTTTTAAAACTAAACTTTGGCAGTTGATGATGACATTACACGAGAACATGAGGACGCAAGAACACTGAAGAACGCATAATGAGAAACAGCCAGTGTCTGGACTAGTGCAAAACATGATGGGATTTGTAGTCCTGGTGAATGGCAGATGAAGTGTAAACATAGCTGGAGTGCCCTCTAGTGAGTCTGGTAGGCACTTAAGCTAATATTCGTATCACCCAACAGCCTATTAAGTCTCTATAAAGAAATTGAAGACGAATTAGCTTAGCATTGACCCGATCAAACACACTTGAACCAGTTAATTAGAACCTGAAGCAGCACTTGATTATTACAAACAGTTGTGTTTGATGAGGGCTGCAACTGAACAGGGTTGGTGACCCCTGGTCTAGATAATTAAAAAGGTATGACTCATCAAAAATAACCAGATATAAAATTAGCATGGACAGAGATGACATGTAGCCGGGATACCCTTGTGCTCTAAGCAGTGCTTAAAAAAAACCCATTTCTGAGCACTGTGCCTTACATTTTTAGACTCAAAGATGTGTTCCGTGTAAATGGCTCTTACTGCATTAGTTGAAAAAGTTTAGTTTTTTTAATAAAGTAGGACAATTTTACAAGGACATTGCAGATATTGGGCTATGCATGGATTTTAGGATTCCATCAGTGTCATTTCTAGCCTCATTTATGGGTTTCTTTCTTCTGGTGAACCAAGAAAAAGATTTTCTGAAAAATCCTGGTAATCAAATTGACAGGACCAAATGACTTCTATACTGTAGAAGTCAATGGATACACTCAACTCTTTGGTTACCAGCATACTTTAAAGTATCTTCTTTTGTGTTCACTGTTAAGAATTTCTCATTATTCTCATTATCTTAGAAGCAAAATTCTTGTTTTCTATAAAATTGATCTATTCTAATTGAAACAAGTTTACTGTATGATTAAGAACAAATCCTACTTAATTCATATCAGATTAGAATTTGCATAGCCCGATGCTAGATAATTATTCTGGTTTAAAGTATAACCTCAATTATTTTGCTCAGTTTCTCAGAAAACAAGGCCTAATTTCTTTTATTTTGCATTTCAATAGTAATTCATCTTGATGAAAAAGATGTACACTAACCGTCCACTTTATTAGGTATACCTGTCCAACTGCTCATTAACGCAAATTTCTAATTGCCCAATCACATGGCAGCAGCTCAATGCATTTAAGCATGTAGACATGGGCTGCATTCGAAATCGCATACTTCCATACTATATAGTACGCTAAAATCAGTTTGCGAGCCGAGTAGAATGTTTGAATTCATAGAATTCGAAAATCAGTATGCGAGAAGTACCCGGATGACCTACTACTTTCTGAAGAGATTCTGAAGTGTGCATTGGATAAACGCTACGCTATCCCATAAATACCCGTGAGAGAATTCATGAATTGGAGTGAAGCAATGCGGGTAGGTCAAGTTATCATGACAAAATGGTGATATGTCCAAGTTCCATTCATACTACTCACAATCACACTCTATAGAACATACTTTTCTATGAGTAGTATGTTTAAATACAAATGCAGTACCCACTTAGTAGTAGATGGTTTTGGATGCAACCATGGTCAAGATGTTCTGCTGCAGTTCAAACCGAGCATCAGAATGGAGAAGAAAGGTGATTTAACTGACTGTTGAATGTGGGATGGTTGTTAGTTCCAGGGCTGGTCTGAGTATTTCAATACCAAAGAAACCAAAGATCACAGGACTCAATGACTACAGACCTGTTGCCTTAACATCTGTGGCCATGAAGTCATTCGAAAGACTTATCTGAAGGACATCACTGGACCTTTGCTGGACCCCCTGCAGTTTGCCTATAGAGCAAACCGGTCTGTGGATGATGCAGTCAACATGGGACTGCATTATATCCTAGAACATCTGGACAAACCAGGGAACTACGCAAGGATACTGTTTGTGGACTTCAGCTCTGCTTTTAACACCATCGTCCCATCACTGCTCGAGAACAAAATGAACCAGCTGTCTGTCCCTAGCTCTGTCTGTCAATGGATCACTAGCTTTCTGACAGATAGACAACAGCTAGTCAGAATGGGTAAAATCACATCCGACAGCCGCACCATCAGCACTGGTGCCCCCCAGGGATGTGTTCTCTCCCCACTGCTCTTCTCCCTGTACACAAACGACTGCACTGCAAAAGACCCCTCCATTAAGCTCTTGAAATTTGCGGATGACACTACTGTTATCGGCCTCATCCGGAACGGTGACGAGTCTGCATACAGACAGGAGGTGGAGCGGCTGGCTTTATGGTGCAGATACAACAACCTGGAGCTGAACACGCTCAAAACAGTGGAGATGATAGTGGACTTTAGGAGAAACCCCCCTGCACTCCCCCACTCACCATCATGAACAGCACTGTGGCTGCAGTAGAGTCATTCAGGTTCCTGGGCACCACCATCTCTCAGGATCTGAAGTGGGACATTCACATAGACTCCATTGTAAAGAAAGCCCAGCAGAGACTGTACTTCCTTCGTCAGCTGAGGAAGTTCAACCTGCCACAGGAGCTGCTCGTACAGTTCTACTCAGCTGTCATCCAATCCATCCTCTGCACTTCAATCACCGTCTGGTTCAGCTCAGCTGCCAAAACCAACCTCCGTAGACTACAGCGAATAGTCCGGACTGCTGAACGAATCACTGGCACTACCCTTCCTACACTTCAAGAACTGTACTCTTCCAGAGTGAGTAAAAGGGCTCGTAAAATCACTCTGGACGCCTTACACCCAGCACACTACCTGTTCGAACTGTTACCGTCTGGTCGGCGCTACAGAGCACCAAGCACAAAAACAGACAGACTCAGGAAAAGTTTCTTTCCTCAGGCCATCTACCTCATGAACAGTTAAATATTCCCCTACTGTGCAATAAACGTGCAATACTTTCTCATACGCACTTGTACACAGCACCTTATAACTTGTATATTAACAGCATATCTGTACATACAATTCAACATCCAGATCTTTTTGACTGACTGCATCTCTGTTTAATGTTTAATGTTTATTGCCTTTTTTTCTTGTATTTAATTTTGTGTTGTCACTCGTCACTTTATGTACACTGAAAGCTTCTGTTGCCAAAACAAATTCCTTGTGTGTGTGAAGCACACTTGGCAATAAAACTGATTCTGATTCTGATTTCAGAAACTGCTGATCTACTGGGATCTACTTTCACGCACAACCATCTCTAGGGGTTACAGAGAATGGTCAGAAAAAGAGAAAATATCCAGTGAGCTGCAATTCTGTGGGCGCAAATGCCTTGTTGATGCCAGAGGTCAGAGGAGAATTGTCAGAATCAGATAGAAGACAACAGTAGATAGAAAGGCAACAGTAACTCAAATAACCACTTGTTACAAACAAGGTATGCAGAAGAGCATCTTTGAACTCACAACACAACGCAGCAGAAGACCGTGCCACTCCTGTCAGTTAAGAACAGAAAACTGAGGCTACAATTCGCACAGGCTCACCAAAATTGGACAATAGAAGATTCGAAAAACGTTGTCTGGTCTGATGAGTCAATTTCTGCCATGACATTCAGATGGTAGGGTCAGAATTAGACGTCAACAACATGAAAGCATGGATCCATCCTGCCTTGTATCAACGGTTCAGGCTGGTGGTGTTGTAATAGTGTGGGGAATAGTGTGGGGAATAGTGTTCTTTCCCATTTGTACCAATTGAGCATCGTGCCAACGCCACAGCCTACCTGGATATTTTTACTGACCCTTTATCCCATCCCTTTATGAGCACAGTGTACCCAACTTCTGATGGCTACTGCCAGCAGGATAACGCACCATGTAATAAAGCGGGAGTCATCTTAGACTGGTTTCTTGAACATGACAATGAGTTCACTGTACTCAAATGGCCTCCACAGTCACCAAATCTTAATCCAATAGAGCACCTTTGGGATGTGGTGGAACGGGAGATTCACATCATGGATGTGCAGCTGTCAAATCTGTGATGCTATCATGTCAATATGGACCAAAATCTCTGAAGAATATTTCCAGTACCTTGTTAAATCTGTGCCACGAAGGATTAAGACCAAGTGGGGTCCAACCCAGTACTAGTAAGGTGTACATAATAAAGTGGCCAGTGAGTGTACAGTATATACCACATTTTTGTAGCAAATAAGAATTTGTTTTAGAGGGGCTAAATTGTGGAGGGGTAAACTGATTGTGTTCAAGACAGGCAGCATCTTATACAGCCCTCAATCACTATGTTCACCTAAAAAAATGACTTTAGCTTTTTCTTCAAACTACTTATTTAAAATGAGTTGAAATAACAAAATTTTTAATTTTTGGAGGGACAACTTAATTGTTTTATGTTCAATCCACTTAAGTTTATAAAAATGATTAACTAATTTGTTTTGGGAAAACATGAAAGAATTGGGTGGAACCCAACATTTTTTACAGTGTATTTTAAAGATTGAAATATCTGATTGCTTGAATGGAAAGAAATGAAGCGCAATTATATAAAAGTTTTATTTATGTTCCAAAGACAAGGCTTATTGGTTTTAGCTGAGTAAAAAAAAAAGACACAATTTTAATTTTGGTCAACTGTTGCATTGAAGATGCCATATACTGTACCTTTCTCTAGGATGTGTTTGTTAAAAATTTACATTTAGCTTCTGAAACCAGAGCCGGTTTCTCGAACCGTGCAGTAGCCTAGATCTCTGTTTCTCAGATAACCTGCTCTGGTTTCAGCCCATTGAATTCAAGCACCAAACTTTCCTCACTCAGAGGCCTTTCCAAAGAAGATTTTACATTCTGAGCTGTGATTGCTCTCTTGGGGCTATTGATTTGTTGCATTATTCATAAGGAATACATTTACTTTTGAATTTACATAATTAGCTTCGAATGTAACAGTTAAATCCAGCCGACGGGAACTGACATCAGCCTAATTTGTTTAAAGACAACTTTTGCCTTATTTTGGAATTTATAAGGGAGTTTATAGGCTTAGTGGTAAGATTAAGTGCGATATGTTAGTGAGGCAAATCTAATGAGCATCTCGTATCACCAAATCTCTTAAACACAACAAAGACCGCAGCTGAGCTTCCATAGTGATGGTGTGCGGACTTGGATAATGTGTCACTCTGGGGTTTCATGTAGCTGTTTGCTGATTCAATGCTTGTGAGCTGTGTAAAGGTCCCAGCCTTTGGAAGTGGCGTCCATCTAATCAGTATTTGCAGATCTCTAACCGAAGCACTGGAAACGCCTTCTAAAAAAAATTGACAACAACTGGAGAAAAAAAAAATCTTTGGTGGACAGTGTTTTAACTTTTGTGAGAGAGCATTGGTCAAGAAAGCATGGAAGAAGAAAACAGCCCTTCTCCACTCAGACTCCCTCCAATCTTGAGGCATCCATTGAGTATCACTGGACTTTATATTCCAAGGTGAGATTGAGTTGACTGCGTTTTAGAGGAAGTACTATGTAATGAAGAGTAGTGTGGTGTTATGTAAAAGTTTGGGAAAGTTTTGCTTTGTGATGCTTGTTCACAAGTCACTTATTTGTTCTGAATAGTTAAACTGTCTGCTGTTCTTCAGAAAAAGCCTCCATGTCGCACAGATTCTTCAGTTTTCAAGGATGATATGATTTTGAGATCCACCTCAGTACCTGAATCCATCACAAAGATGAAACATAGTAATGGCCACATTGTACAGTGCGGTTGTAGGGATAGACTTAAAGGTGCAGTATGTAAGTTTGACACCCAGTGGTTGAACTAGGCATTGCACTCCTGGATCAAAATAAACATATGTGCGGGATGCCAGATTGAGGACAGGAGCGAGTGATTTAAACCGTGTTCGAAATAAAAGCAATGTCTTGCGATAGAAGGAATATTTTCCATATTAAAAGGAGTTTTGGTTCTAATCAACACCTCAAATTGATATATTAGAAACAGCTTCTATTTCTCACAGCTGAACATGTGAAACCTACAGTATGACAGTGATCACCTCAGGTAAATCTTGTGTGTTTTATTCAGTGCTAAATGCTAACAATGTGTGTTTGAATGCATTTTACATGACATTTATTGCCAGCAGCAGCAGATAGTTCACCTCAGATCTTGAAAATACAATAAACCGTTTGAAATTGAACTTTAGAAGTAAACACATATGAGAGATTCAGCATCTGCATTTAATGATGTAAAAGAGGGTTAATATGTATTAAATAGATTTTAAGCCTTACCGTTTCTTGAGTGAGTGCATATTCTGTGCTTCTGAAAGGCTGTATTTAAATTTCTCTCGTGTTTCGTCTGGTGCAAACAGCCAAATTGCTAATCACTGCGTATCTCATCACAAAGAGTGTTGTTAGGACACGCGGTTACAATGTAACCTGCTCACGTTCATAATATTTATATCGTTTACTAATAAATAACCTCATGTGGAACTGAATCTCTCATTTCGACATCTGATACTGTCCACTGACACTGCTGCATTTCGCTCACGGACACATGCTTTCAGAGTCTTTCTGAATGAATGAATGAATGAATGAATGAATGAATGAATGAATGAATGA
>CAIGQZ010001680.1:550918-562464 GCA_903798205.1 Danio tinwini | reverse complement strand
GAGGAAACCCACACAAACGCAGGAAGAACATGCAAACTCCACACAGACACGCCAAACTGACCCAGCCGAGGCTCGAACCAGCGACCTTCTTGCTGTGAGGTGATAGCAATACATGAAAAGTGTTTTTTTTCTGTGCTGTAGAATTTGACCACTTTATTTACTTTTTCCTGTGCAAAAAATGTCTTTCATACATTTTGAGCATGATTTACAGAAGATACACTAAAATGTAATTCATTGTAAAGACAGTTTACACATTGAACCAAAATCTTGTCATTTTCTATTTACTCTAATGAAATAGTAAAATATAAATATTTAAGGATCACAGTGCAGATCCAATTTTTTTATTCTGTTTTTAGATTTTTATAATTTACCAATTTAGTTTAATCCACTAGGATTAACCTATTTGTTAGCAAGAATGTTAATATAATCAAACTGAATGCAATCTTTTGTATTTTTGATATCTTTGACACAATTTTGATATTTTAATTAATCATTTTAATGATAAGAATGTTGTTTCATTTTCACAAACGTTCATGCATACTGTTTATATATGTACATGCAACTGAAGTCAGAATTATTAGCCAATTATTTTCCAAATAATGTGTAACAGAGCAAGGAAATTTTCCCAGTATTTCCTGTAATATTTTTTTCTTCTGGAGAAAGTCTTATTTGTTTTATTTCAGTTAGAATAAAAGCAGTTTTTTATTTTTAAAAAAGCTATTTTAAGGTCAAAATTATTAGCCCCTTTAAGCTATATAATTTTTGATTGTCTATAGAACAAACCATTGTTATACAATAACTTGCCTAATTACCCTAACCTGCCTAGTTAACCTAATTAACCAAGTTAAGCCTTTAAATTGCTAGTATCTTGAAATACTAGTGTCTTGAAAAATATCTAAAATATTATGTGCTGTCATCATTGCAAAGTTAATAGAAATGAGTTACTAAAACTATGTTTAGAAATGTGCTGAAAAAAACTTTTCTCTGTTTTAAACAGAAAATAAAGAAAGGCTAATAATTCAGGGGGGCTAAAAATTCTAACTTTAATTGTATGTGTGTGTGGAATATATCTGATACACCTAATAATATGTTGATTTTTTTGTTTCACAAAAGTTGTGCATACATGTGATTTATTTATTTTTTAAATACATTTATTTGACTATTTAATAAAATATGAAATGCTATATTGGTTAATATTTTGTTTACACTATTTCATAAATAAGTTTCTTAATATTAAATTTCTATCATTCATTAACACTGTTTTACTTGTTTTACTAAAAACTGAGAAGAAAAAAAGCTATTTATGTATCTTACCATATAAATATAACTATATTTCAATGTGCTTCCTTTTAGGTCTATCATCATAGAGCAATATTACGACCTTACACTAACTAAGAAAAGTAATGTCAGACTGAATGACCAGCTGTAAGTTTTTCTTTTTTTTAGAAGCTCATAATTAACATTATGTCAATAAAATTAGTATTATTTACTCATTTGCTATTTTATTATGTTTTGTTTCAAGGATTCCCAAACCAACAGACATCAATATGAGGTAAAATATTAATAAACATTTCTTATTTCTGTCTTTTTTTCTGTCTATGCTCCCCCCCCCCTCCTTTTCAGTGTTTTCATATTGTTGAGTAGCTGCTTGTGCAGTCAGGCAGGGACAGGTCAAGAACGGAGTGAAAGCTCAAGAGATTTATAATCTGTATCTGTGTGTGTTCTTACAGTACAAAGATGATTAAAGTTGATATCCCACGGGAACATCCATACAGCTCCCACATCGCCCGATATCCTGCTGTATTTCCATCATACCGATCACCTGCAGTACAGTCCTCCAGTCCCGCAGCTCCTGTTGTTGTGTGGCGCCACCATCAAAGAAGCAAAATATAACATGGAAAATAAAACAGTAGCAAAATATGAAATGTTTCAAACATTTTATGAACAAAAACACATTATGTAGTGCAGATGAGCCCTTTTAGAAATAAAATACATACACTACTGTTTAAAGGTTTAAAGGATCCGATTTTTTGTTTTTAAATGAAGCCTAATTGGCTCACAATAGGTACATTATTTGATCAAAAATACACTAAAACTTGAAATATTATTATTTAAAATGAAAATTTTCTTACTGAATGTAGTTTAAACTTAAATTTATTCCTGTGGGTCAAAGCTGGATTTTTTCCATCATAACTGCAGTCTTCAGTGTCATATGTTACTTCAGGATTCATAATTGCACTGTAATAAAATTGACTCAATTTAAAATTGTAAGGCATTGTTGACAATAATATGTGAAATAGAGGTTAGGGGGAGCACAGTTCTATAGTGATGAACAGGGTAGTGCTGGAGAGTCCTGGATGGAGTTGATAGAGGAAAGGGGTAGTGCTGGGGTGTCCTGGATGGTGCAATTAAAAACCACAGAATGTCGGGCGGACAGTAGACAGCAGTGATGGTAAAGCCAGACAAGAGGTGGTGAAGGCGAGGCACTGCAGGCCAGAGATCCTGGAGAATTATCACCTTACCAGTAGCAGCAGCCAGGGACTCACAGAAGGGCAGTGCTGGCCTGGAACAGAGACACACAGACAAATAAGGGGAACTTAACTAAGAAACAAAACAATAAACTAAAACACTAGTAAATACTGAAACCTGTGAAAATAAAAGCAAAGAGAAATAAACTTAGAATTTAAAACTTACTGCAAATAAAACAGGAAGAAATAAAAGAACTAAACACTTAAAGCTACTCAATTAAACAAACAAAATAAAGAATAGAATAACTTAACAAGCAAACTTGGCAAAGTTTAAGACAAACAAAGCACAAAAAACAACTCAAACAACAGCACAAAAACAAACAAGCACGCTCGAGTCACAAGTAACATGCAACAATGAACAGACAAAAACATGAGAGAAGAAAGCGTATAAAGGGAGGAAAGAACATGAGGACCTGGGGGCTGTTCCATAAAAGCTTAGAGAAAAAGCCAGGCTTATTTTGGTAAGGTTTATTAATGGCAGATTTAGTTTCATAAATCAAATTTACGATAGTTCAAACTCAGTAACTCTGGCAACTTATGTTGGAAAAATAGCCTGGTCCGGGGCAGGTTAACTCTCAGGCCAAGTCTAAGTCTAAGTCTAATTGCATGTGCTTTCTTAAATTGCAGCACGTTAAGCTCTCTCGGCCACCGTACATATGACATATGGAAACAAAGAAGGGAGGAACAGATGAGCATATAGCAGAGTGTACCCCCACCCCTAACCCCAACTGTCATTGGGTGATGAGCAAATCGTACTAATTTGTACAAATTAGATCGTACAAATTCATACCAATTAGCCACTAAATCAAAAACTTACGAATTGCTGTGAGATTGCGTTGAACAAACACAGGTTGAGCCATGTACTCAGAGACACAAGATTAACATAGACACATAGAACGCAGACAACATACAAATGACAGACCAGGTAGGAGTACAGAAAAAATAAATTCTTTTCCTGCTTCTTAGTTATGCGAAAACTGACACATTTTAATTTTTGAATTTCCTTTATTAAAAAAAGGTAAAAAAGTTTAATATATTTTGTATTAAAATATATTTACTTTCAGTCTTGAACTACTGAATGTGTCAGTAATTAATTAAATAAAATTTTAATTGTACTTTTGAGTTGTACTGTATCACAAGTTCCACAAACATATAAAGCAGGCCAACAGTTTTTAACACTGACGATAATAATAATAAATGTTTACTGAGCTGCAGATTATCTTATTAGAAGGATTAATAAAGAATTACGTGACACTGACAAATGAAAAACGTGCTTTAAATAACAGGAATACATTAAATTTGACTTTTGTAAATATTGTTTTCACATCTTAGTGATCCCAAACTTCTGACTGTTAGTGTTTATAGTAATAAAAAAAGATTTAAGATCTGCACAAACATCTGCCCTCACAAACACAGTTGCTCCCTTGTCCCCAAAATATAAATGTTACTATTATAAAAGAAAATAATTTATCTGTAGCTCTGTGAAGTGCAGTCAGTTCACAGAATTCTGAATCGATTCTTTCATTTTCTGTTTAAAAGTTGCCGGAGTGACCTTAGCTTCACCGAGAATGCTTTTCTTTATATTTCTTCTTCTGAACCTCTTTCAAACCGTGAAAAGCATGTCTCGCAGCAGCAATGTCCTTGAGCGTTTGCAAACATTCTTTCATTCTCCAAGCATCTGTGCCAGCTCTGCATGCAGGAAGCTAAAGAATGACTGCAATCTGTAGTTTTGTCATTGTTGGAGGTTAATAGAGGAAGAGTATAATGTTTTTTTCTCTCCCTGTGTGTGTGTGTGTGTGTGTGTGTGTGTGTGTGTGTGTGTGTGTGTACGTGTTTTTGTGACATATCAGGACAATCTGTATAATGACATGGGTATGACACAGGTATTACAAAAAGGAGGTGAAATACGAGGACATTGGTGACGTCCTCATTTCTCAAAAAGCATATAAATCACACAGAATGAGTTTTTTCAGAGAGTAAAGCTGCACACTGTCTCCTGTGATGGTTGGGTTTAGGGTATAGGGTGGGGTGAGGGCAATACAATATACGGTTTGAACAGTGTAAAATGAATGGAAACCTATGTAATGCACCCACTTTTCACAAAAACAAACATGCATAACATGCATAATATTTGCATAATAACATCAGTATTATCTAAGTATTGCAATGTTGTTGAATGAGGGCATTGTCCTTATAATTCAAAACCCATTAAATAATAGTCTTTTGACATTTAGAATTTGCAACGGGTTTCTTGTGAGGGTTGTGTTTAGGGGTTAGGGAATATAGTAAGCGTGTTTTACAGTATAAACTACATTATGCCTATATGGAGATTACTTACAAACTACCAAAAACAAAAAGGACAGAGAATCATATTTGCACTTACTTCGGAATATATATAAAAAGACATTAAAGGGGACCTAACATGCAAAAATTACATTTATAAAGGGTTTAAACACAATTGTTGTGTGGCAACAATGTGTGAATATAGCCAGCCTTTAATGGTAAAAATGTATTAATTCCATTTTTTATAATCACGCTTCATAAAAACAGTCTGTAGAAACACTTTGATTGACATTCTCCCTTTGTAGATGTCACTGGAGGGGGAAGTCCCACCCATTAGTGACAATCTCCCTTATTAGCATTAACAGCCCTGAGTGAGAAGCAGTCTTCTTACCATTAGAGATTTTGAAAAGCGGGGTGGAAGCACTCACCAAACACTCACCAAAACAGCACAATTTGGATCAAAGCCTAAATGGGGCCTTTTTAATTTTGTGCTGAAACATCGCATACACACTCTAGAGCAGGGGTGCCCAAACTTTTTCGTATGAAGGGCCAACCAAATATCACTGATAGCCGTGGGCCAAAGATAAACACCAAACTATTTTACGGTAAAGTGGGTAATTTCCTAGTTCATTTCATATAACTTTTATAACTTAACTTATTGCAATAAAAATATAAACCTGCCTTGATTTCCTCACCAAAGTCTTTGCATTGTTCTCTCTCCGTCGTATGTACATTTTAAACTAAATCTGATTAATTTACTTTATATACATTAAAACACTTAATTTCAGATATTTTTGTAGCCTAACAATAAAACAAACAATATACTTTTATATATAAACAAAATACTTTTATGCGCCCCTCAGGTGGCGCCATGATCGATCACAAAATCACACTTCTAATGTTTGAATGTTGGAATAATACTGCAGAAACCGGAACTTTTTGGTGGACAGAACTAGTGTTCAAAGTGTGCAACATGCATTTTAGGATAGTGAAGAATAGTATTCTACATTTGACAAAAGTTGTACTTTATTTATATATATTTTTCCATGGCCTTTAAATAATATTTTTAAGAACTCAAAAAAGGACGTCAATGTTTTTTAAACAGTAAATCAGTTCTGAAAAGATGTGATCCCTATAACCAGCATATTTAATTTTGGCATTTATTTACAGAGACATTGGTCAGCAAACCAATGGGCATAATCCAGAAAACAATGGTTAAGGCATTAACACACACATACACAGGATGTCTATCTTATTCTAAACATAAAGGTGTTAGAAAAAGTTTTCAGAAAATGGCTCCTTTAAGGTAGACATGTATTTGATTTGTTTACTTTTGAGTGTGCTCTATTCCCTGTCTATCAATTCAGATGCAGAGCCTGATATGTTTTAAGCCTTAAATAAGAATCTACAATAAGTAATCGTGTAAATGTGTTCAAATATTTTTGATGGTTTCAAAAATAAGTCTTTGTATTAAGTTAAATTGTTATCTCAAACGGTGTACTTGAAAGCTACATTGTTAGTTAGCATTTCCTCACAACTTCTTACATTACTTTCATTTAAGTATATTTAATTAAACTCAACTTTTTTGCTAGAATATACAGATGCAAACAGTGTAATGTATTAAAGCCTGTTCCCCTACTGAATAAAATGAGTCAGAATTCTGAGTTATAAAGTTGCAATTCTGAGTTATAAAGTCAGAATTCTGAGTAATAAAGACGCAATTCTGAGTTCCCCTTCGGGAGGCGAACTTCAATGCTACTGTATGCGGAAACTTCCACTATAGGGGATTTCGTCAGAATCCAATCATATGAAAGAGTATATAAACAGGCCAATAAAATGCCAATGAGTTGGCAGCATCAGCATGCACAGCTGGCGCTACTTACAATCAATTTGGTTTTCAATTTTGCTACAGATCCTTTCACGAAGCTTCTGAGAGAGTCAATGAGGGTTCCTCCAGCTGTTTCTAAAGAGAGAGAACGAGAAAGCAGCCTCCCAGTCCAGAGTGTGTGATACGCGGCAGCTTATGGTTGAGCTGGGTTTCTCCCTTGCTTGGCATTCTTTGGGTTTGGTCCTCCAGAGCGGTATGTATTGTTGCAAATTTCCTAAAAGAGCAACACAGTCGTGCAGTGTGTCTTTTTTAAGACGTCGCTCCGACTGTGCGTTTCTGGATGCGGTGGTTTCCTGTCCCCAGATGATGGGCATGAGCACTGCATTTTATGTCTGGGGTTCCAGCATGTTAATGCGGTGCTGGCAGGCAGTGCATGCCATCACTGCAGTGGCATGCCTGTTACGCAGTTAAGATCGCGGCTCGCTCTTGCAAAAGGGCCACCCACCCCAGTTGTCCTCCGCTCCGCTGTGGGCACTTGGGCAGATCTGAGGGTTACAGCGGGAGTAAATCCGCTGCACTCGGGCTTGCAGGCCTTTTGCTCCTCCACACGCTCCATCCAAGCTTTGAGTGAGAGAAGCGTTCCGTCCTTGCATGGTCGCCCTCTCTCTTGATGACACCAAGGCTCAGATGTCTATCACTGCATTGGAGAACGGGCTGTCATTGTCTGATGAAGGATTCAAACCCGCTCCCTCCCACCGGGGTAGCAAACGCAGCAGACATGATAACTGTGCTTTCCTGGGCTGCTTCGGCCCTGGGCCTGAAGATGGTTTATCCCCCAGCCCCGCGGCTGGACCGACTAGATGGGTGTATGTGGAGGATGCAAGAAGGCAAGACCTTCTAGCCTCCTGTCCCTTTCTACCTGGAAGACACCTTTATCTGCCCAATCTGCGTGCGCTTCCGCCCTCACCACCCTTGATGGTGGAACAGCAGGGGGTACGAGTCGATTGCCCAGATTGAGAGTGTCATTGCGGGCCCGCGTGGTGCATCTTCCTGGTGGAGTCAGTCTCGTCTCCCATCCAAGGCGTGTTGGTTATCTGTCTCCCGCAGAGCCAGAGCCCACACAGCCGTGGGCCAGGCTGCTTCCACCCTGCACGCTACCTACCAGCGCTACCAAGTGCAGGCTCTATGGATCACAAGTCCTCTGCATGTGCCCTAAGAAGGACGATGGCCACATTAGTGGTCCAGGAACGCCACTTCTGGCTAAACCTGGAGAAAAGATATGCGCAAAGTTGACAGTTCAATTTCTCAACTCGCCCATATCCCAGGCTGGCCTGTTCGGTGACACTGTTGGTGAATTCACCATGGAATTCAAGGTGGTGCAGTCAGATGCAATAAGCTAAGTCATATATCGGCGGGGACATAAGATCGCTTGCCCCCGCCGAACCATCCACATTCACTGCTTGTCACCAAGAGCGTCCGTCTACGAGAGCTGCTCCATCCCCATCTCCAGCCAAGCGGCAGCGCTGAGCACCTCGCATAGAACAAGCGCTCCCCGCCCCAGTGCCCGTTGGAGAAGAGGAAACTTGCTTTTTCCCCGTTGAAAAAAAAAATTTCTAAATCCATAAAGCTTCTGTTGAAGTGGGATAAGTAAGTGCCAGGGAACACATTGGAAGACCGCACCTCTGGTGATGCAGGTGTGCTCACACTTTCTCTGTCTGGCGTAATCTCTCATCAGGGGCAAGGTACGGTTCAATCATTGTGGCATTTTCCACATAGTATTGAAGTTCCCCTCTCGCCACAATGATGTGGGTGTGAAAGTACTCTTCAGCTAGAAAAGGATGCTTCAGTTTGGCATGCACTGTGCTTATATTTCCAAATTGATTGCAAATTGCTACAGCTGTGCACGCTGACGCTGCCAACTCATTGGCATTTCATTGGCCCTTTTATATATTCTTTCAGATGGTTGGCTTTCTGAACGAAATCCCCATAGTGGAAGTTTTACACATAGCCCCCCCCCCCCCCTAACAGCATTTAGCATTTGTAAAATCCCAGTAAGAAAAGTTTATTCGCCATCTACTGTCAGAAATTGGAAATGCGGCCTGACTAGAAATGTAGGTTAAACAATGAATAGAAAAAGCTAACCACAAGAGGAATGGATATCAAAAGCAGGGCTTATAGGTTAACTTTATTCCATACGCAGAAAAAAGACGATCTGAGAAGAATATGCAGAGGCAAATTCTAAGAAGAATAATGTAACTAGGTTCATCAAGTTCACGGACATGCAGCTGCAGGGCGCATTTGTTCCCTTAAAGGAGAAACGTAAAACCTATTTCATACACAAAATCATCACACTGAGAACAGAACTGTTTTTATTTCTTCTTCTGGACCTCTTTCAAACAAGTGAATAGCATATCTCACAGCAGCAGTGTGTGTCGGCCCACTGCTTGTCCTTGAGCTCTTGGGTACACATACCCTTTCATTCAGCGTCTGCGACACCTCTGCACACGGAAAGCTGAAGAATGACGGCAATATGTATTTCAACCATTGTTGGAGATTTATAAATAGACTTCAATTTTCATGTGACCTTCTCACAGCAGTCATACACAATGCATCTCTGGTCAATTGTTATTTTTGACAGTAAACCAGTAAGCCTAACTGACTGACATCTAAAAACAGAATGACAAAACAACAGTTGTGTTCATTTACAAAACAACATTATACACTGTAAAACCCAACAGTTAACTTTATCAAATGAAATGAGTGTAGTTAACTCAAAATTTACTGAAAGTTAAGTCTACTCATTTGAAGAGAGTTTTGAACTTAGTGTTGAAAATAATGAGGTACTGTAATTAAATACCTTATTACTTCAACTTAAATGAAGTAAGTCCACAGAACTCATATAGATTAGTTTTTTTTAACTCAAATGGTTTGTTGCAATCTGTTTCCTCAAATGGTTTGAGTTGCCTTCACTTGAGTTTTACAGTACTCATTGTGTTTGAGTTCTCTTCATTTATTGGGTTTTTACTGTGCTTAAATTTCTTCATTTACTCAAATGGATTAAGTTAACAGTACTTAATAAGATTAGTTTTTGAAGTTAAATGGTTTGTTGTAATCGGTTTCCTCAAACGGTTTGTTACCTTAACTTTTTAGGTTTTACAGTGTACTTTTAGTGTGTATCTCTAGTATGAAACTGATTTATTTGGCATATGTCACAAATCAGGTTGGATCCATTACTTTACAAAACCAATAAATTGTCCAATATCAAGTTTCTATTGCCATGACAATTATCAAATTTACTCACTTGTTACTTTACCCAGTCACACGACAGCAACTCATTGTATTTCGAAGCGTTTAAGCCTTTTTAGATGGCTTAAAATGACTCAAAATGGAGACGAAGTGTGATTTAAAGGCATAGATCACACTAAAGTGTGGTCATAGTTTACTTATCTTCCACTTCTATTTGAAGTTGCTTTGACACAATCTACATTGTATAAGCGCTGTACAAATAAAAATGAATTGAATTTAATAAAAAGCCTACAAAAAAAACTCAAACGACCACTTGTTACAACTGAGGTATGCAGATAAGAGAAGGACAGAAGAGGTCATCTCCAACTTTATAACATGTCAAACCTTAAAGCTGGACAACAACAGCAGAAGAAGAGCACACCAGGTGTACAGTTCATGCTTGTCAAAATCAGGCAATAAGATTTTGTCTGCTCTGGTGAGTCTCGGTATCTATTGGGACATTCAGATGATAGAGTCAGAATTTAGATTCTGCTGTTTTAGTGGTGTGGAGAAAATTAGCTTGTCACATTTTAGGCCCCTATTGACTATTATGTATAGTCATTTTGTAATGGCTATTTCCATCAGGATAAAGCACCATGTCACAAAACCATTTAGATTGCTCACGACTGCTCTATAAATGCAACAGACCTTAACTTCCAAGTGTGGAACTGAGAAAAATTACTTTTCTCAATTAAACATTTTATTCTCCAACTAAAATAATTATAATTAGGAGAGCAGAAATCTGGCATTTATAGAAAACAGTCAAATTAGTCCACAATACATATCTACATACATAAAGGAGGTAAAATACAATAACTCACTTTCGGCCAAATAAAATTTGTCTTTTGCCTTCACATGGAAATATAGCTCCACAGATCCCAGACAATGTCTATATGTAACCAGACCATGTGTGACCAGACCAAACCCAGGGGTGTATGTAAAATAAACGATCCTACCGCAAAAATAATGGTGCTAAACACATTAAAATTGCTAAACCTCATAATAATCTTAATTTTTCAAAATTACTGAAAATACAGTAAAAAAAATAGAAAAGATTTATCAAGCTTTGCTTTGTTTGAGTCATTCCTAGCGTTACAGTAAAGAAATGTCACAGGCCCATAGACAGTTGTAAGAGAAGAGCCACTCACTGACAAAGGTCCGCAGTCAAAATTTGCACCATACATGAGCTCATTTGTCCTATTTTGACTGCTATGCCATTATAAATAGTGAAGACAACTTATTGAAAAAGGCTTTAAGACCAAGCGGAATTGACTGACGCTTCGGTGTGACTTTAGCTAATCAGTTTTGGCCGATTCTAACAAATATTTTCATTTTACAATCTGACGTAAGAGAAGTCTTCTTTCGCTAATGTATTGTTTTTAAACAAAGAAAACATTGTACAGGTAACCTTCATTCTAAATTGTGGACCTTATTTTTTAAAACAAAAAAAATGAGCAAGTTGATGCACCAAAAGCGGCCCATGTTGAAATTTATTTGAATACTTTTTTGGATAGAAAAATGGAGAATCTCTACGTTGTTGTTGTTGTTGTTGTAGTTGTTGTTGTTATTATTATTATTATTATTATTATTATTATTATTATTATTATTATTATTATTATTAT
>CAIGQZ010001680.1:536962-548920 GCA_903798205.1 Danio tinwini | reverse complement strand
ATAAATAAATGCACACTTGAAAATGATGTGTCTCTGGTTGGACTGGATTTATTAGGTATTGGTTTGAGTAAAATGTTAATATCTGATCACTTTTTTCTGAATTTCAAATAAAAATACTGTAATTTAGAGCATTTTGGTTCTGAAAATGAAAAATGTCCAGAATAGCAAATGTTTTTATTTGTTGGGATTGAAAATAAAGGTTATTCCAACAAACATTGACTTCTTAAATGAACTTAAACATTGGAATTGTGTATCTGAAAATTTATATAAATATGTCTGAAAACGTGACACACTTTCTGTTATTTCATAAAGATATAGGTTTATACATATACAGTTGATGTCAGAATTATTAGCCCCCCTGAATTATTAGCCCCCCTGTTTATTTTTGTCCACAATTTCTGTTTAACGGAGAGCAGATTTTTTCAACACATTTCTAAACATAATAGTTTTAATAACTCATTTCTAATAACTCATTTCTTTTATGTGTGCCATGATGACACTAAATAATTTTTGACTAGATATTTTTCAAGACAATTAGTTTAAAGGTGTCAAATGTGTCTGGGAATGCTATATTTTAAGAGTTGTTTTCTGTACAAAGTGACTTTGCAGTGACCTTCACACTGACCAACAATCATCAAATATTAGCCTATTTGAAATGTCAAGTTGCTGAAACAGTTAATCAAAGATGTATTCATAAATTAGGAAATCATTTGGATAGTATCTTAAAGATAACCATACAAATAATAAAACTAATAAACAGCGACCAAATTGAGTCCTTATAACGTTGAAGTTACATTTATTTAGCGCTAGCGAGAATGCGACAACGTCACGGAAAAGGTACTGTCAACCTGATGTAGCCCCGCCTCTAAAAGTGACGTAGGTGGTAATTCCCCCGCTGATTGGATAAGGTCACTTCATTGGCGTCTGAGAACCGCTCGCAGCAGAACCCACGCGCACATCAGCATCGTTTATTTGCACAGTGATTGGGAGGGCAGTACATGCTCTGGAGTCGTGTTTGATTTAGCCCCGAATGCTACGTTTAACCGGTTTATTTCTACTTATGAAATAAAAGTTATTTTGTTCCAGTACTTCACTGGACCCGTTTATTTTGCGTGAAGGTCTGTTACGTTAGTTCCTAACGTAAACTTTAGGCTAACGGTACGAGAGAAGACAGTCTACTCTCTAATCTGTTTTATTAGTTTTTATTTTTTTTTGTTTGATACTTGTGTTGTCGACAAGATGCCGCGCGGATACATTTCGTAGTTCTCTTGGCAGTTTTCTACTCCTCCGGAAGTGGCGGTCATTTTAACAATAACTCCAGTTTAAAAGGTAAGTCAAAACTTCCTCAGTTATACCATACGACTGTTGTTAACTGTGTCAACGTTTTGTTTTTTTCCCCCACAATTTTATTAGTCCAACATACCGTGCAATCCGGAAACATGTCTATGCATGATTTGCAAGTACTGTAACTACCATGTCAAGACAGTGTAATAACAGTAATATCTCGTGTTTATCTGTTTTAGGGGGGATTGGAATGCATACATAAAAATCTCTTTTTGAGAAGAAAAGTCTAGTGGTCTGTTAGTTTGAGAGTTGCGTCATAGTTATCCCCAAAATTGAGGGTTGGTTGTCATTTATAAACAGTATAGTTAAATAGTTACACATTCATGGCTTTACGTTATTTTTGAAGTGCAGAAGGCATTTTAGGGGGTTTGTTAGTTGTATTGGCTCGTCAAGGTTTTGTAAGTCATATTTCTTCATGTGTCAGTATCAGAGTCTTTGTTGATGACTTAATCTCTTTAGATGCAAATGTGTTCATTAAAGTTGCAGTAGGAAATTTGGTGTCTGCACTTCAAACGGATTAAATAACAAGCACTCTACAGTACAACTTACATGCTTTATTACCTTAGTACAATGACATGCTGATGATGAAGGCAAAGATGATGATTAAATTATTATCAATGCATTTGAGATTACTGTGAACGCCATCTGAATGTGACAAAATGCACTGTATCCATTAGAAATGGACTCTTTTGTAATTTCAGTGTCACCATGGTAACAGATTGTGAAATGTGTTTTTCTATGTATGTACTAGTCCCGACCAGAACTGTGTGCCAGTGAAGTATACTCACTAACACATCGTTTAAAGGGAGAGTGAAGTGTCTTTGAGCTCAATTTGCAAATATTTTAACTGCAAGATACACTGGAGGTGGACTGATTTTTATCTCTCTTCACAGCCATTGAAATGTAGTGGCTATGGTGCTCTTTCTCTTCCTGTTGCTTTATCTGTCAGTATAAACAATAATCCAAACAGCGTGGGTCTCTAGACCTTTGTGCATTACAGTAAAAAAGAAAACAGGATTTTTCACACAGTATTACACTGTGAAATTCAGTGCAAAATAAATGCTCAATATTTTATGGATGCACATGGCACACATTTACATCAAGTCAGTTATTGTATTTGTAAATTTCCTCAGCCTGTCTCTCAAAATATGATTGGATAGAAAAGGGTGTCAAACTGCCCTGTGCATAGCTTGAACCACTGTTGATTTTTGCAGAGATGTGTGAAAAGGCATGTTTCCAGCAGCATGGACTGAAAATGGATCTGGCACACAGCAGATGTCTTCAGTAACATGTAAAATTATGAATGGCAGATGTACAGTATATGCTGCCTCATGATCAGCAACTACGTTTATGTTATTAGAAATGCAGCTTTAACCTATTGTGTTAATTACTTCAGTGGGAAAAATGTATCAAAATATGTGTAATTAATTTAATTGTTAATTATACTGACATAGCACAGACGCATACAATTAGGCGTGGGACAATAACCTTTTTTAATGTATACTGTGGTTTGGAAAAGTCAAGGTTTTAAAACCGCCAAATTTTTTTTGCCGTTCCTAAGGTATGTGTTACATTTTGTATTTATGTTTTTTTAGTTTCCTAGGACAACAGTATCTCCTGCAGAAAAGATATCCAAACAGGCCATTTTAACATGTAAAGAAATCTGTGTTTTTAAAACAAATGAAAACAGCAGAAGTCAATGATTCAATTGAATTATTTAGACGGACATGTTTACTGTTCTAAAATATTTTAAATGTTTCTAAAAATAAAATATATTGTGTTCAAAGGGGAAAACATTTTTGTTTTTTACCCAGACGTTTAAAAAGAACATATTTTGAAGCAGTATACACAATACTGAAATTGTGATATTTTTATCCAAGGTTGTCATACTGTCAGAATCTTATACCGGATCATGCCTACATGCAATGGCTCTATGTACAGCTAGAGTTTTAAAGCCAACGATAAACTTCCGATGAAAGCTTAATGTGACAATTTTCAATTTCACAAGGTTGTTTTTACAGCATCAATGTTGTAATGTAATTAAAATACACTCTGTTAAATAGACTTAAGCATTCATTTAGTTGTTAAAGCGTAAAATGAGATGAAAGATCATTGTAACCACTGGCGCCGTCACTAGCACAACAGGCTAGAGCAGAAATTCCATTGAAAATACTGGGATTAAATAAACGGTCAAATTTTAAAGACATGGCAGGGGGAAATGGAGTTTGATGCAGTGCTTCTTGTCCGATCTGAGGCCCACTTCATATCGTATTTCTAACAGGCAGTGAAGATTGCTGATTTTTAAAGAAAGCAGATCTTAAATTTGACAATTTTGTAATGGAAAGACAGTTCACCGGAAGCCCTTGGGCTGCCTGGATGAAAATTAAAAGTCAGTTTGCATATAGCCCATTCATAAATGCAAATGTGCAAGAGTCTTTCTCAATGTTCAGACAGATTAATAAACTTAAATGAAAATAGGTATAGAAAGGTCCTTATTCATATAGAAAGGATGTTATGTTCAGTGATATGAAAATAAACCTATGACAAATATCCATTTATTTATCTGCCAGAGTAATGTTTTAAAAGATGTTTAGAGGTGGGCACAATGACCAAAATTGTATTTCATGGTATTAGTATTTTTATTTACACTATAACAGATTATATTAAACTGTATATAATATAGGTTATGAATTTATTCTGGAAATTCAACAAAAGAGCTTTATATTAAAACTAAATTGGTTTTAAAAAGTATTTCATATTATTTGATTATTATTCTGCTTTAAAGTGGAACTTTTAGATGAACAGTAGCACTATTAAACACAACCATAGGTTGACCAATGTGCTGCACAATACAACTCACAAAAAGAAAGATATAAAATTATAGCTAAAACAAACAATTCTCACTGATAAAGTGCCAAATCAAAAAGGTAAGCTTTTAACCTATATTTAAAAACAGACAGAGATAATACAGATCTAATACAGAGGGGCAGAGCATTTCACAATGTAGGACCAGCCTCGATTTAGGGATACATAATAGTTTCTGGTTTAATGACCAATGAGACTGACCAAGCTAATATTCAGTCAACAGGTCTGACAGTTAAAAAGGAGCCAAGCCATTTAGTAATTTAAAAACCAAGATAAGAATTTTAAAGGTGACACAGATAGTACACAGGCAACCACTGCAAAGAGCGTAAGACTGGTGTGATGTGGTCATGTTTTTTAGTACCGGTTAAAAGCCTTGCAGCAGCATTTTGAACTAACTGTAAATGGGATAGATTTGTCTGACTAATCCCAAAATTTTGTGATGATGAACA
The DNA here is from genome assembly GCA_903798205.1 of Danio tinwini. Classification (NCBI taxonomy): domain Eukaryota; kingdom Metazoa; phylum Chordata; class Actinopteri; order Cypriniformes; family Danionidae; genus Danio; species Danio tinwini. Next base: position 544,262 of record CAIGQZ010001680.1, on the reverse strand, counting down.
GTTGCACAGCATAATGCAAATATGTGTACATTTTCTTTAACAACAGCTTTTTAGAAAAATACATCAATCAGTCAAACGTTTATGTAATGCTAAGTGATGCTTGAAAGATTATTGATCATAAAAAAACACTCAAATGCTCAGGTCAGGTGTAGTTGAAGTCCATTAAACTTACTCTAATATTCAAGTCTCTAACTTAGGTCTCAATATAATAGCCAGTACCAGTGGCTATATCTATTAGGTTGACTAGTGTGAAATTTGATTGCTTATGCAAGTGATATATTCACATTGTAAGAAGGTTGTTTTGTTTTGTGACTCTGATAGACTTCACACATGCAGCATCTTGTGCTGTCTCACAGTATACATGAAATAGCAAATTTTATCACTATTGACGTGAAACTCTGCCACACTGCCTATTTGAAATTTTCTTCATTTAAAGACTTTACCTAATGTTTACTTTTAGCTAAAGGTGTGTTTTGTCTGGTTAGTCTAACTAATGAATAATCATATTATGTGAATTTAAATGAATTATTGAATAGTATTAAACATTGTAATAATGTTATTTACATTTAACCATTTAATATACACCTTTTATTAGGTCTCTACATACAAAATGACATACTTTGCATCCAAGTTATACATTTACATTTTAAAGAGCCTTATTATGCAATAAAAAAGGTCCTGTTTAGGTTTTGGGGGTCTCCAACAACAGTCCGATATGCATGCAAGGTCAAAAACATGTGCATTATCTTATAATCTGCATTTATTTTTTAACTAATATTCCCAACGACTTCTATATGATTTGGTCAAAGATTCATTTGTTCCCGAACCACTAATTAGCGTGATGCTAATCTGCGCTGATTGGTCCGATGACCCAGTCTGTTGCGATTGTTCAGCTCGAGACAAAGAGAAACGCTCACCATGGCTTATCAACAATTTTAAAGTAGTCAGAGTGCAGAGTATATGTATGAGCCCCATGCAGGAGTGTATTAAAGCAATGCAGTTAAACACCAGCATATTGCTCTTTAGACCATTTTCAATGTGGTGAAGTCATTGGCTCATGACCATTTCCTGCTTGTTGTCAAACTATTTCATATCTGTAACAAGAGGTGATCCAATCAGACCTTGATGTTATAACAGTTATCGTCACATTATTTATCAATATGTGGAACTTTTTGGACTCTCAGAAGCTACGGAAATTTAAAATGCAAAATTGCGTCAGGACCAATGTTATTGTTTACATCCCTCAAAATGGTCTATTCTTAACCATGACACTCTGACAAAGTCTCATACATCAATAGCCTTTTCTGATTCTTCCTTTAACAAATGGCCAACGAATCCCCTGTTGTAAGCATGTAGATTGGTGTAGCACTCATCAGAAAAAATGACGGGAACACAGCACAAGGCTGGGGCTATAATGCTGAGGTATTTTAGCAAAAATAAACTTTAACCACTGACTCTTCACAGCCTCATCTTTGGTTAGGGAAAATAAAGCTAACTTTCCCTCTCACTTCAGATCACAGTGTCTCCGCGACACGATTCAACCTGCTACAGTGTTTGTCTTCTTTTTTTTGCTGCAGTGTTTTTGGGCAGGGGTTTCAATTTTCCCTGGTCTGTACGCACAACAAATGGGTGGGGCTTGAGTTCTGTATTGATGTCACGCCGACACAGCTAAAGATTCTTTACCAAGAGGATTCATTTAAACCACTCTGAGTCAACTTTTTTATAGATGAATCAATAGTTTTAACCACAGCGCATGTCAGATTTAAGCCTTAACTGGATATTTCACTTTACTTAGAGTTGTGTTACACACTGCATGGAAGGTCATTTTTAAAAAGTCATAGTAGGGCCCCTTTAATACATTTTTTCAGCTTAAATTTGATTAATATATTTCCATGAGAGTCAACCCTGAGACCTTGGCATTTGACAGGAATGAATGTCTATATTTGAAACTTATTTTCTTTCAATTCTCATGTAGTTATTTTTGGTGAATTTTTCCAGTTTACCACACAGCTGTCTTCATTATTGCAACCCTATGTATCATGTCATTAAATATGGTACAAAATAACTGAAAATACATAAGTATTTTTGTCATATCCAATCTTTAAAGTTCTGCTTTAATTTCAAGGAGGTGAGATAATACTCTATACAGTATGTGTCCATTGCCCTTTCTCATAAAAATAACCTAAAAGCAGTTTCCATAATATCATCCATTCTGACTTCTATTTTTGTGCCTGGTATATCCCAGTCCGTACAGAACCTAAAGGATGCATTAGAGGCTGTAATTTACTTTTCCATCAATATTGTATTGCAGTGCCATTATGGTGCACTTTCCATTTTTTCAACTCTTTGTGTACGTCCTAGCTTTTCTGCATCTCACATTGCAACTCAGCTTTCAGATTTATGGCTGTGAGTGTTATAAACTCTGCAATTGACATCCCATATATGAGTATATCTTTCAACTAAACTGTTGGCAAATGATTGGGCCAAATCTTTTTTAATAAGAAATTAGGCTGCACGATATTGGAAAAATCTGACTTTGTGATATTTAGTTTTTCTGCGATATATATTGCGATATGAATATAATTTTACTAAATGAATTTAATAGCTCTATTTGGAAAGATTTCAATAATTTAGATAAGTTGGGATGATCAAGTCTTTTTCTATGCAGTGTGTTTGCATAAATTATAATAAATTACAAGCATAAATACAACAAAGCAAAGATAAAAATTAAATAAACAGTGCTTTATGGTAGGGATGCACTGATATCCGATAACTCTTAATATTTGGAGGCCGATAACCGATATATTAGCTGATAAATATAAATATTTTAAAATATTATATTTTTATACAGTAAACAACTGATTTTATTTTAAAAACTTCATAAGTGTTTGAACTGATCTTATGAACTGTATAACCTATTTAGTTACAAAAGGTGATTATATAGACTTATATTCATGATTTCACATAAATCATGTGAAAATCAACGTCAGAAAAGCTCGATCCACGAATGCATGGGCAGGCAGTTCTGTACAATTACATAATCTATAGGCTTAAAGATATCAGCCTAATTTTCATATCGGACCGATACCGATAACATAAAAAATAGCATTTATCGGCTGATATCGAGATGGCTGCCCTACTTTATGGTTTTCTAGAGAGTCTAATAGTATTCAGGTACTGTAATTGAGCAGGTACTGTAATTAAAATAACATGGTCATCGTTGTGTAAACAATTTAAAAATAATACTATTTAATAATATCTTTGGATTTTAATCCTTAATAAATAACCTACAGTATTCGTGCGATGTGACTATTGCGGATAAACACATTTCGATATTGATGCTCAAACGATATATTTTGCAGCCCTAATAAGAAGTTTTATTAGAAGATCTAACATATATGTTTATTAGCCTATCACTTGTCATCTATTGCAACTGCAGCTATTTTGGTCATTTTCCTCAATAAGGAACTGCACGTAGCTTAACAAGAAAACACACTCTAAAAAATGTTGGGTTCTTGTCTAAACCCAACAGATTGTCAAATGTGGACAAACCCAACAGGTGGATTCATTTTTCAATTAAATTTCAATAAAACTTTTTAAACCAACTGTTGGGGTTATATAAATCCATATTTGACCCAACATTGAGTTATGACATGAACCCAGCATTTTTTAGAGTGCACACACTTTTATTTTACAACACGGGCTCAATCTGAAAACTTAGTCCTATATAAGTTTCTGGAGATAGCAAATTATGTAGCCAGAGCTACTGTACATATGGCTGCATTTCTTTTTTAAAACGAACGCTACGGGGCATTATGATGCCTTTTTCTTGCTTACCAGCTGACCGCTTACCTCTGTATGGAAGGATTTTCCACTGATACCAGTTTGTCCGGTAGTTCAACGTGTACGTCGACAGACTTGAAATGCAGAGTGGAGTTGACTGCGACACAGGGGGTTTAAGTCAGGTGAAGAACAGTTTCAGAAAGCAAGTAAGACAAAAACAGAAGTCAAAAAAATTAAATAGACAAGTAAATTACAAGATGAGAATGTGGTAAAATCTAGAAACGTGGTAAATCAGGCGAGGGCCTTTCTTTTTCTGGATTGCGGTTAGGTTTAGGGAAGGGGGTGGATGGGTCAATCGGTTGGTTGGCCAGTCAGTCAGCAGCCTCTGGTGGATTTATGTGAGAAGAGCAGGCGTGAATGGCACTCTCAAGAGAAATTTGAGATCTGAAAAAGCGTACACAGCTGTCTCCGGTAGATTTGCAAAAACGAAAATGACAAAAAATATATTTTCACACCAGGACAGCAGCCTAAGCTCAGGAGGATCATTTTAAGAAACCACAGCTGTTGCCATAGTCACAGTCACAAGGTGAAATTGTAAAAAAGTTTGAAATGTTTGAGTTGGCAAGTTTTGTAGATTTCTTAAGAGAAATACTTGTTAGTAATAATAGAAATTGCTATGTTGTGGATACGAATTGAGAGCAGTTGTTTGTACACATTTAAATTTTACTACAATATATATATTTTTTAAATTGACAGATTTATTTTTATGGAACTTAACTCTGTGACCTTGGCATGTGACAAGAATGAATGTTTTATATGTGAAACTTATTTCTTTTTCATTCTCATGCATTCCTTTTTTCTGGTGTTTTTGGCCAGTTTACTGCACAGATGTCTGGACATTATTGCAACCCCATGTACCATGTCATTAAATATGGTGCTTAATTATTGAAAATACATACTGTAAGCTTATCATCATAGCTGCAATAGGCTTATGACAGCATCAAATTTTCTTGTTGCTGTAGCTTTTATCATGGTTAACAGTATTATCACATTTTTGACCTAAGCTGCAAGAAAATGTCTTTTTATCTTCCTCAGTAAAGAACTGCACATAGCTTAGCAAGGAAACACTCCCCTGGGCTCTTGTTGTAAGCTGGTGTTACACTTTTTAACCCAAAGGCTGGGTATGTGCATGCACACACTGAAAAACGTATTATGAAAAACTATTGTGACTTCCATTCAAAGTACATTTTTATATTGGATTAGGTGGAAAAACTATGCTTTTCTGAAAGTAATGGTTTTACTTTAAACCAGCAGTTTTTTATGTCATGTGACCACATAAAAAATGAACTGTGCTTTTAGTTTTTATAATGTGAGTTTGATTACCATCTTGCATGACATTTATAGTCATACTGAAAACACCAGCAGATAGTTTACCTCATTACTGAAAATAAAACAACTTGCAATTGCCTATTTGAAGTCCAAAGTACAATTTTACATTAGATTTTAGATATTTACTTTATTTTTATATTTTAATTCAAACCAAAGTAATTCAATTAATTCATGGTCTTTAAAAACAACATTTTATCTTTGAGTCAATGTATTTTTTTTTTAATAATTCTTTTGAACAATATTAGTCAAACTCTGCGGACCCGGTGGCGGGTCCGGTGACGTCATCGGCTTCCCCTTTAACTTTTAAAGGTTGCGGGTTGGAAGCCCGGAAGTGGCTCCGTTTGAGAGTGTAGAAGCTATATTTTATGCACACATGCATCACTTCGGTTTTTATTTTACTGTACAAAAGTTATTTACACTTAAATACACAGTATACTGGATACTCGAGCTGGGTATTGAACATTTGTTTATTTTCATATCATTGACTAATTTGAATATAATGTTATGATGCCTAAAATGGAAAGGAGATAAAATAAGTAATGTAAACTCATGTTCCTATAGTTATTATCATCTAAAACTAAGCAAGAGCAAATATGTACTATTTAATATGAATGATCAAAAAGTTATTTTCCCAGTATTCAGTTGAAATGCAACAGTTTAGTCATATCACATGATAGAGATAAAATTATTTTTCCTAGTGTTTGCTGCCCTCTGCTGGTTTCAAGCAGAACTGTCTGGAGCAGTCTAATTCTCTAAACAGATAATCTACAACCTTTCAAAAAAGCATTTTAGAAAAAAAAAGTGACCAAAGTTGAAGTGGTTCATAATAAAACAAAAAACATATCAAATAGTATTTATTACTTTCAACAGTTTCTTATGTAAATTCAAAGGATTTTCTATTCAATTACACTGGAATTTTTCATTTAATGCATTTGGATATGGAAGGCTTTCAAAATTTGGTAGGCGGAAAATATATAAAAAAATTGTATAGCGCCTATCATCAGTTGGAATACAATAACTTTTGCATAGATTATGGTAGAGACATTTTTCTTTTTTCCTCTGATTACACACATGTGCAGGAACCAACAAAATTATTTACAGCAACATAGACCACACAGAACCTAAAAGGTATACTTTCAAATTTGAGTTTATAAAAAAAAAATACAAAAAGCGCCTCTTTTTTTAGGTGTTTATTATAACACAGACAACATATACAGTTATTTTAAATACTTTCAATAGTGTTTTATGAAAATTCAAAGGGTTTTCTTTAAAATGATACCAAATTTTTGCATTTACACCTCTGCATGTGGATTTGGGAAGCTTTTAAATTTGGGTAGGCAAAATTCAGGCGGAAATCCCAAAATAGCACTAGACTTTAAAAGGTTAAAATATATATATATATATATATATATATATATATATATATATATATATATTTTTTTTTTTTTTTTTTTTAACCAAGTCAAAACTATAATTAGAGGGTAATGTATAAATTTTGCTATTACAAATTACTGGTAATTGCTGGTCCAAATCAAGATTATACTTTGATTAACCCAGGCTCATTCTGATTACGTACCCCTATTTATATTTCTGGAGAGCTACAAATATGTTGCAGGAGCTACGTTTTTTTGCAGATTTTGTTTTCGTGAATCCGCTATAGGCCTCTGTGTAGACTTTGAGATCTAAAATTTTTTCTCACGAGTGCCATTCTCGCCCACTCTTCTTGCGTAAATCCACCAGAGGCCGCTGCCGACTGACTGACTGACTAACTGACCGATCCCACCACTCACATCTGATAATGTCTTAAAAAGCACCAATTGTGCCCAATAGTGCCCACCCCCTTCCCTAAACACTTCCCTAAACCCAACCCACTCAGTGTTTTGAAAAGCTATTCAGAAAAAGAAAAGCCCTTACAGCAGCCCAATTTTTACCACGTTTTCAGATTAGAAATTTTTGGCTACATAATACATTTACATACATAATACATAATACATTTTCAGAATTAGCCTATGTTGAGTTTGATCTAAGGTTAAAAAAGATTATGCTATTTTACCTTTTATTAATATAAAATAAATATATATTTAGTGTCTCTATATTTATGTTTATACTTTATGTAAATGTATATATA
>CAIGQZ010001680.1:511777-536862 GCA_903798205.1 Danio tinwini | reverse complement strand
GTATATATGTTTTGACCATCATACATATTTTTGATTTAGATTAAATTACATTTTATAGTTTAAACCAAAATTAAATTATACTTAGAGAACAAATTAAACAAATTAGCTGAAACTAATTAAAGAGAGGGAAAAAAATTGGTTCAGAGTGTTTTTTTTTTCATTGTACTTGACCCAACATTGAGTTTAGATAAAAACACAGCATTTTTTATAGTGCACACACCTTTATTTTTACACCAGGACAACAGCCTGAGCTCAGGGAGATCATTTTAAGAAACCATAGCTGTTGCCATATTCACAGTCTGAGGTGAAAACTAGTTTGAAGTGTGTTTGGTCGATCTCTCATGATAAATATTTTGCTAATAATATCAGCGGCAGTTTTGTGGATATAAATTGAAAGCAGATGTTGTCATTGCTTCAGCACAGGGGCAGGTGTTGCCTTCGTTTGCCTTTCTCATCAATAAAAGATGTGATTTCTAAACCTAAACAGGTGGGTGAGGTTACAGCTTGATGGAAAGACACCGTTCTGTCTCAGACTTGTCTGGTTTTCACTGTATTGTTTATTTAAAGCTTGTGGGGTTTTGCATGTTGCATTCATTTCTATTAAGGCAAAACCTGATATGTTTACCATCATGTTGGAGCCTTGATTTCATGACATATCGTCTCATTATGTCGCTTCAGATGGTCTCCGTTGTAGACAGCTGATGTCAATAGCCCAGCTCAACTTCCTTTGGTGTCAGTTAAATGCTGTCTTTAAGGCAGTTCTCACAATGAAACCTCATAAAACAAAGTGATATTAATTTTTGCATTGCATTTACATTTACATTTCTGGTTTGATTTTGTAAGTCAATTAAATGTATACACTTTTTGCAAGAATTTCATATTTTGGCAGTGCCATATTTTGTTTTTTTTTTTACAAACATTTTGTTAAAGAATTGTCTGTGAATAATTTAAGTTTGCTCTTTCACTTAGAGAATCACTTTACCTCCATAAGACACACAATAAAGCCAGTACAGTTTATTTTTAATGTATTTAATAGTTCGATCTAGGGCTGCACAATATTGGAAAAATCAAATATTGCAATATTTTTTATTTTGTGATATATAGAGATATGAATACAATTTCACCATATGACTTAATATTTCTATTTGGTCTGTGATACTTGCGTTTCTGTATTTGCACGTGTTGTGAGTATTTTCACGCATATATTTAGTCAAAGATTGATGAATTAATGTTTACTATTTGGATCTCCATAAAATCTATTAAACAAACTATAAACATTTTGTGGTCCCTCGTAGGGCTTGCAGATTTGGCCTAAAATCAAAATCCTGAACATTTAACTCGATTACAATTAATAAACAATAATTTTATTTATTTATTTTATGTTTTTGCCCTCACAGTTCACTGACAAGTTTTGTACAGTAAATGTGCTCACATATTACAAATGAGAGATTTTTGGATGAAGGGTGCATTACTTGAATTTAAAGTAATTTAAGTAAACACACACTATCTACTATATATGATTATTTATTGAACAGCAGTGCTGAACAACTGAAATTAAAACACACATTGCCTAAAACGCGGCTCTCCGCATCACCCACCCTCGTCACCGCTACCAAACAGACCAATCCCAAAGCTTGTGCTATGTGTCGCTGTTACGTGTAGTTACATTTTTTGAGAGGTGTGCGGGTATGCGAAGGCTGCGCCAAATCATATGCATGCGCTTGGCAGAAGTATAATATCAGAATAATATAATAAGTATAAATCATAATTTAATAATTATAAATTAGCCTTGACAAAGTGGAGTCACGTGACTCCACTCACGGTAGGGAAATTAATTGAAAAAATTGACCTGGAAAAATTAGATTGATTATAAGTTCTGAATGACGATTTTGATTACTTTTCGATTAATCGCCCAGCCCTAGTCCCCTGACACGTTTTTGTTGTGGTCTGTGCAATATGCAATTCACACATAGCAATCTATAAATACAATCAAGAAAATGGTACAATTGAAATAAATTGTTTGATCATTTCCCGAGTCTAACAGTATTCAAGTACAGTAACTGGATGATAAAACTAAAAATAATTCAATAGAATTTATCTAAAGTTAAGCTCACAGATGGTAACTTTTTTATACATTAATGTTTTTAAAATCATTATACAATCACAAGCATCAAAAAAAAATGATAAATTATAATACAAAGTCAACATTCCATATACTGCGATGTGACTATTGTGAATGATCACATTGCGATATCAATGCTGAAATGATATATTGTGCAGCCCTAGTCTGATCAATGTTTTTAAATTATTACAATTCTAAATGAAATCTATTAATAATAAAAAGTTTGACACTGTTTCCCTCAAAAGACCTCAAATGAGATTAAACCGGTTTATCTGTTTATAACGTTTATGATATCTTTGAAATGGATGCATCTTTGTTCTTTTTTTTGTGTCATGGACAAAAGTAAAGAGAGGGAGGGGGTGGGAGATTTGGGGGTGCTTGTGAGAAGGGGGATCGGTAAAATGAGGTGCCAGCTCAGATTTCAGAGGTGCTGATCCAGATCCGGCTTGTTCCGGCACAAATTAAACCCTGCTTTTAAGGCTTATTTTGAATCCAACATAGGCTCATTCTCAAAATGTACGCCTATGCATTTCTGGAGAGCGCCAAAAATGTACCAGGAGGTACATTATTTAGCAGTTTTTGTTTTTGCGAATGCACCAGAGGCTGCTGGGTATGTTTTTCAAGATCTCAAATTTCTCTTGCGACTGCCATTCGTGCCAGCTCTTCTCACGTAAATCCACCAGAGGCCGCTGTTGACTGACTGACTGACTGACTGACTAATTAATCGACTGACAAACCCTTCTCCTTCCCTAAACCCAACTAATAGGGTTTTTAAAAGCACAGATTGACCCACCACCCACTTCCCTAAACCCAACCAACAGTGTTTTCAAAAGCAATCCAGAAAAAGAAAAGCCCCCTGATTTTACCACGTTTTCAAATTTTACCACACTCTCACCCTGTTATTTACTTGTTTATTTTATGTTTTGACTTTTTTTTTTGTCTTACCTGCTTTCTGGAACGGTTCTTTGCCAGATTCAAACCCCATCGTTGTGGTCAACTTCTCTTTCTGTCTCAAATCTGCCAAAGTGCAAGGTAAGCTAACTGGACAAACTGGTAACAGAGGGAAAGCCATCCATGTGGAGATAAACGTTCAGCTGGTAAGCAAGAAAAGCAACAGCATCATATCACCCTGTAGCATTCGTTTTAAAGATGAAATACAGCCATACCTACTTCTGTACTACTACATTCTACTACCTACCTACTACTTTATGATAATATTCAACACAAACATTCTAACAAAATGACGTTTGCTGCTTGTTTAAACTACTAATTTAGTTATTTATTCAGTTGAAACAGTTGATTTGTGTTGGGGCAACATAAAGGAATTGTGTGGAACCATTTTTTTATAGTGTAGTTTAGTGTTTCATGAACTTTAAGGAACCAGAATCATGATGTAATAAAATAATGTAAGTACTCATGTTGGTAATTTCATCCAGATATTGCATTTTCTAGATCTAGCAACATTTTTTACTATTACTTAACAGACTGCAAGGGGAGACTATAAATGGCCCAAGTTGACCTGACCTCAAAATATTTTCAAATACAGTTCATCTTAGTCACTTCAATATCATTTCAGTTAAATAATGCAGACACGTTATGGATGTCTGAGTTATGGCAGTCCAGGACTACAGTTTTTCACCTATTTTAAAATCCTGTAAGAGTTCAGCAAATTATTCATGCTGTATAAACTCACCGTCACACTCAACAAATCTTTCATAAAACTTTTTTTTAGAGAAAGACAGATCACGAATGCATAAAGATTCAGAAAACACAGAATTGCACTGTAGATTGTACTTTTAAACCTCTAGTATTTTGAGGATATGAATCTTACAACATTAATAAAAGCTGTTTTGAAATTCAATCACTGGCCACTTTATTAGGTACACCTTACTAGTACCAGGTTGGACCCTCTTTTGCCTTCAGAACTGCCCTAATCTTTCATGGCATAGATTCAACAAGGTACTAAAAATATTCCTCAGAGCTTTTGGTCCATATTGACATGATAGCATCATGCAGTTGCTACAGAGTTTTCAGCTACACAACTATGATGCAAATCTCCCATTTCACCACATCCCAAATGTGCTCTATTGGATGGAGTTCTGGTGACTGTGGAGGCCATTTAAGTACAATGAACTCATAGTCATGTTCAAGAAACCAGTCTGAGATGATTTGCGCTTAATGACATGGTGTGTTATCCTGCTGAAAGTAGCCATCACTGTGGTCATGAAAGGATGGACATGATCAGCAACAATACTCAGGTAGGCTATGGCTCAATTGGTACTAATGGGCCCAAAGTGTGCCAAGAAAATATGCCCCACACTATTACACCACCACCACCAGCCTAAACCGTTGATAGAAGGCAGGATTGATCCATGCTTTCATGTTGTTAATGCCAAATTCTGACCCTACCATCTGAATGTCGCAGCAGAAATCGAGACTTATTAGACAAGGCAACGTTTTTCCAATATTTTGTTGACTAATTTTTGTGAGCCTGTGCGAATTGTAGCCTCAGTTTCTTTTTCTTAAGCCTGGTTTATACTTCTGTGTCAAGTGATCGCCGTAACCCACGGCGTATGCCTTGCGTGTAGCCGTGCATGTATACTTCTGCGCACTGTTTCTGTTTCTTTGCAATAACACTTCCGAAACGCTAGCTGACAGTAGGTGTTTCTGTTTCTCTGTGTTGAGTTTCTTCGTTGGTTTTTTGTTTTTTTCTGAACACCTCCTTAATGTAGAAGTGGCTCAAGTTCGCTCATTTTGAGGCGGGAACCGGCGGACGTGCAACAACTTTAATCATAAGATAAACACAAAACAACAGTCTCCACCCGGAGCTCCTTCACGGGACTCCACACTTGTAAACACTCGCTGCATTGGGCGCGTGGCTCTCACCTCCGCCCACACTCGTCAGCGCTACCAAGCCGACCAATCACAGAGCTTGCACTACGCGTACGCATTACATTTTTTGAGAGGTGCGCGTCAACGTTGCAGACGGTTACGGCGAGGGGGTATGCTCAGTTTGAACTGCAGCAAATCTTCTTTACCATGTCTACATGCCTAAATGCATTGAGTTGCTGCCATGTGACTGGCTGATCAGAAATTTGGGTTAACAAGCAGTTGTACCTAATAAAGTGGCCGTTGAGTGTATATTGAGAGGGTTGCATCATTGGAGAGTTTTTGAGATCACTAAACATTATTTATCTGAATAACTCCCTGTTACACTTTCTTTCACAGAACATATTACACATTTCTCAAAATGTCTTACAAGATATAGCTTCTGTGTGATTATATATCGCAAGGTGTCTGCTGGGATTTAAAATGTTTAAAATTTCTAAATTTTAGGCCTTAAAGTCTTTAATTTACTGAAATATTGGGTTGTAGGTCTTAAATCATTTTAAACATGTCTTATTTTCCTATGTCAAAGTAAAATGACCTTATCAGGCTGACACATCCAATCATAAATAATCCATCACAGTAAACCTAGTTTAAGTTTTTACTGCAATTGACAACAGCTGTTAGACACTTTTACAGTTTTAAATTAAATTCCCTTATCAGGAATGAAAACTAAAAATAATTATACAATTTCTCATGATATTAACAATATGCAAACACTATTTACAAAACAGGGCATCCGCGGGGTCTTAAAAATGTTTTATTTTTTATTGTAGACATTAAAAAGTCGCAAATTTACTGAAATATTGTGTTGTAGGTCTTAAATGTTTTTTAAACAAGTCTTAATTATTCTTTGCTCATGTATTGCTACCCAATCTGGCATACAATCAGCAACAATCCATTTAAAAAAAACTTTAAAATTGTATTTTAAAAGTATATTTTTAACTCTATTTACCATAATAGTTAAATTATTTTTCTTACAGTAAGATTTGTTTAAAAGTGCTCCATGTATTTACTGCTGAGGACACAGACCTGGACAGATTGCTGTGCATAGATTTAGTTTATTTATTTTTTTTGTTTAAAGAAAGTTTATGTTGGAAAAAAAAGTGTATGGATACAAGTAGAGCTTGCTTGTATCCATACACAAGAGCTTGTTTTTACACAATATTTAAAATATTTTGGTAAGAAATATCTAAAATATTTAAATTTTTTATTATTAAATTATTATTGTATTATTAAAATTATTAAATAAGTTTTTGATAGGGCATTCCAAGTGGGCCGAAAAATTTCTTAGTGTTCACCCTTTTATGAGTCTAAAATTTAATTCATAATGGCCTTAAAAAGTCTTAAATTTAACTTGGTGAAACTTGTCGAAACCCTGTAGAAGAAAGAGGGAGATGACATATTTATAAGTAGGCATGAAACTAAAGGCTTTATAACAGAAACACATTAGGTTGAATAGGTGTACTTTTGGAAAAAAAGTGAACAGATATATTTTCTTGATTATTTACGCAGAATGTAATTTTCTCCCATAATAAATATACTTTTAACAGCGTAAACCTATTAATTTTCAATAAAGAAACATGTTGAACAAAAATTGTATGGAGTGTTAGCTTGTTTTGACACACTGTTTAAAATATGTGGCTAAAAAATAACTAGATAATTTTTTTTTTACAAATGTTTTTTAAAAATCCTTAGCATTTAGCCATTTACAGTATAAGTCTGAAATTTCATTCATAATGGTCTTAAAAAGGTCTTAAAAGTCTTAAATTTGACTTGCAACATCCTACAACATCAACAAAAAGGTTGTGTTGCTTTGAAGTTTTTTTTTTTAATCCAAGCTCATTGGAATCTATTAATAAACCTGACAGTCACAGAGAGGGCATGTGCTTCTTACCGGGCAGGTTTTCTGGTCTAATAGGCCTTGCACACAGAAAGCAGAAAAGGTCAGAAAATCCGAAGGCTGGAGCCAGTTTGCAGAGATGGATGAGTTGTCAAGCTCAGAGGGTCATCACTAATTGGCTCCTCAGTCTTATAAATATTAAAGATTACAAAGAGCTGCAACATGTTCCTCCACTTTTCCCCTGCTCTTCTTGCCTCTTTAAAATACCTGTAACTAAAGGGTAAAAAATGACCATGGTCTAAAAAAAAATCACAGGCTTTAAATAGAAACCGATCAAAGCACATCTGCATCTCAGCTGCCTGTGGAATGAGGCCTTTGGTGTATAGATAAGGTCCAGGGTCCCTATCTGTTCTGAGAAGCCTCATTAAAAACATCCGAATAGGCTTCTGCTGGTAAAAATTTTTCCTTTTGTTGCGAGCTTTTATCATGGTAAATAGTATTATCACAATACAAGTGAATTTTATTAGTTATTAACTCCATTTAATAAAATAATTACGACTTTTAATGTGTTATTATTAGGTATTAGGGCTGCACAATACTGGGAAAAAACTGATATTGCAAGATATTATTTTCTGCAATAAATATTGCGTTATAAATACAGTTTTACAAGATAGTTGAATAGATAAATGAATAATCACAATGCAAAAATGGTTTTCTTACTTAGCTTTGTCTCATTTCTAGTCCAAATATTAAAACAATGTTTAGATCAAGTAAAAATATTGTTTTGTTTTAAAATTCAGAAGAAGTTTTTCTTAAGACAAGCAAAATTATCTGCCAGTGGGGTACGTAAAATAATATTGTTTTCGCTTTAAAATGTAGATATTTGTACTAGAAACCAAGACAAAAAACATTTTTTGTTGCATAAATTTAGACCATTTTAATGTAACTATTTTAAACTGTAACTAGCTTAATGTTAAAACAGCTTTCATAACATTGTTTATCAATACGTGGCTCTTGTTGGATTCTAGCAAGCTATAGAAATAAAAAATGTAAAACAGGAAATACATTGGAGCCATTGTTTGTGTTTACATCCCTCAAAATAGTCTATAAATACTGTATAAATCAAGTAATTAAATACAATTCTGTAGCTCCTGGTCAACTATAATCCAGTCTTAACATTGCATATCCTTGCGATGTTACTATTGCAGATGCGCACATTGTAACATCGATGCTGAAACGATATATTGTGCAGTCCTATTAGGCATTCACAAAGAAATTAACATCTGATTAAATGCATTTGTACATTAGTTTTCATTACATTTACTTTAGTTAAATGAACTGATGTTAACAAATGGAGTCTTACTCTACAGAGTTAATGAACAAAAGGCCTATAAATGCTTTGAGAATTTTCAATGTTGTAGGCCAGAGTAACGTGAAATTTATATATATTTTAAAATAAATCACCTATTAAGTATTTACGCATTTGGTGCTGTGATGAGCAACCACTAATAAAACAATCTGAATATTTATTAATTAAGTATTAATGAAAGGCATTCTAAAAGTTTTAATAATAAAATATTATTCAATGTATTTTGAAGTATCAACAATATCAGTATTGTGCATGTTTATTATAACGATAGAGCTGCACAATATATTATTTCAGCATCGACATTGCTATGTGTGCATTCGTAATAGTCACATCGCAGCATCTGCAATGTGGAGTTGGGATTATTATAGTTGATCAGGAATGAAGAATGCACAGTGTTATTTTACATTACATTTGATTAGTCAATAATAGGGCCAGGACCAAATATCGATGCTGATTTAGTGTGATACTTCCACCCACGATACATTATTGATGTAGCCAAGTATCGATATTTATTTAAAGGTACAAAAAGTACATGAGGTGGCACTTCTCGTAGTGTCGGATCAAACACATATCAATGTCGCAATTCTACAATTCTATTCTATTTTTGCTGGTAATCAAATCCATCTTATAAATCTTTGATGCATTTTTCCCCCTTTATTTACAAATATCATGATTTATTGTGGATCGTTTTCTTGATATATCGCTGATATTGTGATCTATCATAATCAGGGGCAAAATATAATGAAAATGTCATATCGTATTACTACCCAAATATCTGACTACTTGTTTCACTTTTATCTTTGCTATAATTTATCTGCACTTGCAATTTCTTTTGATTCACTACTCTAGATGATTATTAATACAATCAGAGTTAATGATTTAATTCCAAATAGAGCTATTCATGTCACCTACCGAAATTGTATTAATATCGCAATATATAACAGAGAAAAAATGTTGAAATGTCACATTTTTCCACTATCAATTTTTTTTATGTTAAATCAACATAAATTTGTTAAAAGTGTTAAGTTAACTTAATTGATTTGTGTTGGGACAACATGAATGAATTGTGTGAAACCCTGCATTTTTTACAGTGTATCATGATATGTTGAATTGTTGAATATTACATATGTCTACTACACTAGCCATGGGCCGGTATAAGTTTATGATGATATGATAACCTCGGATAAAAATATCACGGTATTGTAACTACTGCTCTAATATTAGTTATTTTTAAATGTCTGGGTAAAGAAAATTGTTCCTATTAAACACAACATGTTTTATTTTAGAAAATATTTATATTTTGGAACAGTAAACATGTCAGGCTAAACCATTAATGAGCAATATCACACGAGTAGCAGTGCAATATGACTGTATATCGCACTGCTACTCGTGTGATGCATTTATACAACAGTTCGACTGCATAATCGTGTATATATAAAAAAATCTAACACGGAGAGTCTAAAATCCTTTTGTATGAGGAACTACTTTCTTCCGCCATTCATTCACATCTGCAGCTGACGTCAGATCAGCAGAAACTGTTGCTACTTCACACATGTCACTTTAGAGCTACTGTTTGAATGATTCTCTAGCGTAATGTCTAAAGTGATGACAAAACAGGTGATTTTGCTGACATTTTTGAGATTATAATGCAGAATGACATGAAATGCCAATGTTGCAGTTGGGAGATCACAATAATTAACCTTGAAAAAGCCAAAGCAGCGCAAACACTACCAGATTACTGTTGTATTTGCGATAAGGAAAAAAACTAAACTCATGCAGGCATTTCTTCTTTCTTTCTTTTTAATGACCTAGTCTGCAGTAACAAAAACGACGACTCATTAGAAACAAACAGATGGCCAACCAAAAAGTAACTCAGGATTATACAAAGAGGGGCCAACACAAAATACAAACATTCCTGAATTTAAATTTGAAAGTTTTTCTCCTCTAAGGGCTTATTATGCAGTCTCTGTCACCATCTTGTGGTGGAACATCAATCATCTTTGCTCTGCTCAGTATGACAAGCTGATGGATGCCGACTCTCGCTGTATCTCTGAAATTATAAATATTTAAAAATAAGTACTATCCTTATAAATAAACTGCATAGTTGTAATCAACTACATTCTCACCTAAAAAGGCCTCAAAAGTACATTAAGTTGTCCAACAGCTGCAATATTTGTCAAACTGTAGTGTTTTTTATTTATCTGCTGTCACTCTATGTGGGCAGAGTAATACACAAGGGTGAGCAGGCTGAACGAGTGTTGTTATTACGGGAATATGGCAGATTTCTGCTATCTTCATTAGTTAAGTAATAGTAAAAACACAGATTTCTTTACAAAACATAAAAACACATAAATAACCTTACATACACATTGGGAGTGGTATAACAGAAAATTTTTGCAGTTTTAAAACCTTGACTTTTCCAAACCATTATAAACCTTGAAGCCAGTTATCGTCCCATGCCTAGTCTACACCAAGCTGAAGATACAAGGCTTTTCTTCTGCTCATGCCTGCAGTCTAAAGTGGAGCTTTATGGAATTTGAGCAGTAATTGGGTTTTATCAAATGGACGCTGATTGAAAGTTGTATTGCTGTTTCCTTCTTCTGAGCTTCTATGCGCTGGAGATTGTAAGTGCAATAAGGCTGAAATTTGATATATTTTGTCATTTTCTAGAGTGCTTCACTCCAGATTACTGCACGTTATGTTGCTTTTAACTTGTTTGGAGCATTAGAGTTGGTCTATTATTTGGACAGGGTGTATAGGAAGCTCTTAGCTTCTTTAATGGCTAATTCACTCTGTTCCCAATGTGGATTATTGTACATTAGACCCAGTACTTCAGGCAGGCGAACATTTTTCCAGAGTACAAATGAAACGTGAGCCCAATTTGCCTTTGTTGTCCACCATGTTGTTGTTGTTTCCATCTCACTAACAAAATGGAAACCTTTTATTGCTATTCTCGCTACATGCACTTTATTTGTGCAAAAGAATCAGACACCAGCCCTGCTAAACAAAGACGCCTACACAGAAAATAAATAGCTGAAGTTTGGCTAGCTGTCATTACTTTGCTTTTGAGGAAAAGTGTTAACACAATGTGATAATTAGCCGTCCTACATGGCATAAATTAGGAGAACCTTTGGTGTCCAGGCTCACCTCTTTTGCATTTTCTCGTGCATGAATATCATTAAAGGCAGAAGTGGTATTTTATTGATGTTTGTATGATGTGGGTTTCTCTTAAGGCAATTAATGAGTTGCTCATGAGAGAACCACTAATCCCTTATTATTTTAAGCGTGTAATTCATGTGGCACATGCAGCAACACTACCAGTTTCAACAAACGGTAACCGTAAGTCACACCAAATGTTTAAAAAGACAGCTTAAGGCTAGTAGTGAAATATATAGCAATACTTTGAGTGCAGACAAAACTGAAGTTGTTGTTGAAGAATGGTTCTGATTTTGTCCGTACACTTAAAAGCAACATTGAACCCCACTGGCTTTTGTTGTATGGCATAAAACATTATGATGTTTTTCTTTATTTTTGTTTGTGTTACACAGAAAAAAAGTAATTTAGTTTGCACTTTACAGAGAATATGTCACAAATAAGTAAGGGTTTTCCCAAGTGGGAACATCCCGCTCTCCATCGTAAAGCCAATACTGAAGTAACTGAAACTGCAATTCATCAACTCACCTTTTTCAAGGCTGGCTCCAGGAACTCCAGATGTTCACTGATTGCAATGCTAAATTGGCCAATTTTACAGTTGATATAAACATGTTCACAGCCTGCTACAAAAGATGGTTTTGGTGCATACAATAAATATTACCCTTCATGAAAGCTGTGAGGAGGTAAATTTTTTAGAACTCATCCGTTTCACTTTTATTAAGTTATTTTTAAGTCTGCGTAATTAAGGGCATGGCCACTTGAGTGACAGCTAGGTCTCGCTGGTCACTGTCTCATCACCTCAGCTGATTCCGGCTGATTAGCCGCTGAACTCGGCATATACATCATATTTTTGCTTTGTTTTATGTGGCTTTACGCAGTCAATTGCCTTTTGGGATTATTTCTTACAATTATCAGATGATACGGCATGCTATGTTCACTTAATTATACTCACAAACCATTCAAGTTGCCTCCATTTCCCAGGTGAGTGAAATTATATACTTATATACTGTATATAAAAAATGTATTTGTTTTACTTAAGATAATTTATCATTTATAATTCTCTTTAAAACTCTAATGCACTTCAGAATCGAACAGACTGATTGGCTGTAGGCTATAAAACAGTCATCTGAAACGTAGTCATACAGTGTTATGCCTGGATTTCATAAGTAGCCTTGCATTTACTAACACAGACTATATTTGAAGTTTTTGGGAGTTATTCGCAGTTTCTCCTGTAGAAAAACGTCATGAGAACAATGCTTAGTGGCTCAAAGTGCTACAACAGTGTTTTTTTAAAGACTAAACACTTTATTGAGATAGTACACAACCAAGCACATGTGGTCAGAACACAAACGAGTTGCAGGTAAAAAGCCAGTTTAAGCAAAATGCTAGCAGGCATCTGTATCTCCGCCTCTTTGCTCTTATTTGTTCACCCCTGGTTGGTGCGATGACGCATAAACAAAATGGTGACGGTTGACCACACCACCTTGTAGCTTCATTTGCGCTCTTCAGAAAACTATTGGTGATGTCACGGATACTACGTCAATATCTTTGACAGTCTAGGGTTTTCCTGTCTCAAAATGATCATGATGATCATGATCATGATCATGACCAATCATGATGTTTGCAACTTGAAACAAGAACATTTTAGTTACCAATTGTCTTTTTTAAAAATGTTAACATTAAATGTAATTAAATCCATGATCAGTGCTTGAGCCTCACATGTGGTCTGTCTCTAGCCATGACTTCCTGTCTGATTTTTGTCAGAAGGTGTAGGTGGTACTAAATTTGATGGAGGTGGCTACCTTTTATGGCTCAGTGGTTAGCACTGTCGCCTCATAGCAACAAGGTCAGTGGTTCGAGTCCGGCTGGGCCAGTTGGCATTTCTGTGTGGAGTTTGCCTCAGGGTGCTCTGCTTTCACTCATATGCCAGAACAGTCGGAGGTTCATCCTGCTGTGTCGACCTCTGAAATAGACACTAAGCCTAAGGAAAATGAATGAATGGCCATCTTTTAATTGTTTTAATTATGTAATTTTAATTACAATATGAACTAAAGTAATTTAGGCAAATATAACAACTAATAACATGTATTTTTGTCCTCACATTTCAATGTTTTTCCATATTTTTGGGGGATATTTGAGGATGAGTAAATGATAACAGAACCAACTTGAAAATTATGTGTAAAAGAGATTGAGAATCTGGGAATTATATATATTTTTTGTCCTGGAATATCAAGTCAAAGAATATCAGGGTCATTTAAAATGTAACTTTCTATTTGTTACAATGTAAAATTTCTTTAGTGTGTTTTTATCACTTTGCTTCAGGTTTTGATGTTAGGCTATTTTTTGTGCCCTTTTATTCCTTTCCTGCTTGTCAGCCAGCAATCGCTTAAATCAGATGCAGTCTCCAGGCTGTACCTATTGAAATAATGTCTGGCTGTTTTGTGTCTGCACAGTGCTCAACACAATAGCTTTCCAATTCTCTGTTCATTTTAGTCAGTGAAAGTCAAGAAAAAGGCAAGAGAATTTGACATTTGGCTCAGAGTGGGAACCCAACTCTAGATTAAAGGTTATCATTTTAATTACACTGAGAAATAAAGCTAAACTTTGGCAAATAAAACCACTATCAACAGGTATCTAAACAGATTTATACACTGTAAAAGCCAATAAGTTAATGTAAATCAAACCATTTGAGGAAACTGATTGCAACAAACCATTTAAGTTAAAAATCTAACCCTGAGTACTCTGAACTTACTCCATTTGAATATATGACACAATTTAAGAGAACTCAAACCAACTGAGTACTGTTAAACCCAATAAGTTATGGCAACTCAAACCGTTTGAGGAAACCGATTGCTACAAACCATTTAAGTTCAAAAACTAATCTATATGAATACTGTGAACTTACTCCATTTAAGTTGAAATAATGAGATATTTAAGTAATTAGGTAAGTCTTGATTGAGCATGAATGATGAACACCTGCTGTTAACAAGAAGAATTACTGAAGAGAAACACAAAACAGCGACCTCAGTCACATCATTAAAATAAATAAAACATGTTTAATCTCATAAAATCTTAGCAGTAAACTCAACTCAACTCAAACAGTATCAACAGCTTCACACAGCAACACTGAGTTCAAAACTCTTTTCAAATGAGTAGAGTTAATTTCCAGTGAATTTTGAGTTAACTCCACTCATTTCATTGATAAATTTGACTGTTGGGTTTTACAGTGTGTAAGATCTTAAAATTTTACAGTATTTCGAATCTGAAATATATTATAGTGGCAACATTTATATTAGGGCTGCACAATATAGCTTTTCAATATTGATATCGCAATGTGCCATCTGCAATAGTCACATTGCAAGATATGCAATGTTGAGTCTAGATTATAGTTGACCAGGAGCTACAGAATTGTATTTAATACTGTATTTATACAGAATTTATGTGATTTATGCAACAACAAAACACGTTTTTCTTATTAGAATTTTTCTTAAAATATCTACATTTCACACAAAAAAACAAGATTATTTTAGATACACCGCTTAGGGATGCAATAATTAACCAATTTCACTCTTAACTGTGCTTTAATTCGTCAAGGTTAATTAATCATAAAGGCTTCTTAACACATCATTTCTTCACGAAACAAAACAACTGAAACAAAGCAAAGTTATGCCAACTATGTGGTAGTTTAAAGTTTCAATACATATCAAGTCTTTTGCGCACACAAGTTTGTTATTTCTATTCTTGTGCGCATTTTGGCAGTAATGTGCATGCGGTGTGCACACGCTCACATTTTCCAGGCACACCTAGTTGAAAGAATACAGCGAGTGTACTGCGAGTCACTTGACAAGAACTAGAACCAGTCAGCTTCATACTATGTATGGAAAATACACATTTTTTCTCCAATGAGAAATAAAAATACAATATAAAAATAGCAAACAAGTTCATTATATAGTTGATCAAAAGTGCCTGCCCGACTGAGCAGCAATAAATAACACTTTAAAACAGGGGTCTCAAACTCAAATTGGCGGGGTGCCATTTCAGTGACTGACAATTCATAGGAGGGCCGTTTTAACATTCAAGTACAAGAAAAAAGTGAAAACCTGACATAATTGATGCATCTTAGGACAACAGAAATGAAGTTTATATTTCAAGCATTACCTTTAACCAGTGATAATGCAAATCAGCACATTTATTGTGTCACACATCAGCTGCTGAAATATATCTGTGGTTGTTGTGTGTATGGCCAAGCATTAGACAGACACTCAGTCATTCTTCCACAGACTATACGCAGTCAAAACTCTAGCTTTTGTTTCTTGTTGTACATATTAAAGGGGCAGTTTAAATTGCTATGAAAATACTACAAATAATAATAATTATTATTCTGTCCCAACCAATTGTATTGTCCCAGTCGCGTAAGTACAGAAAGCAGTTTAGGTAACTTAAGTGACTTTACTGCCAATTGTTCTTCTCAATATCTTTCTTTTTTTGTAAAACTACAACAAAGAGGGGAAAGTAAGTACATATTTACATTTACTTTAACAAGTTCAATTCAACTAGCAGTACAATTTTACTAATGTACAAATATTAGCACAATTATCATATTTGTTACACCACCAGCAGTGTTTGTGCAACAAAATACAGGTGGTATAAAACTGATAATAATTAAACGCCCCTTGAATATATACAAAAATACAGCTTTAATAAAAATAGAAGACTTACAGACTCATATTTTAAAGTTTAATTCAGTCACAGAAAAATGCATGTGTGTTATTCTCGACTGTACACTGAGAGAAAATGAAAGTAAAACTAATCTGAATGCAGTACTTTAAATGTCTACTAGGTGGTGGGTCAAAACCACAAGTGGCTAAATACAACTCCACAACAATGATAGAGGTTAAAAAATATATGTTGTTGCGGGACGGAGGGAGGAGGAGGGCAGGCTGTAAATGGCAGTTTGAGACCCCTGCTTAAAAATATAAGACGTTTTCATGTTTGTTTTTTCTAAACTAGTGGTGTTTTGAAATTAATAAATGCATAATAATCTTGATAAACAGTGATTATTCCTCAGACTATAATCGTACAACCAAAGTCTAATATCGTTGCCTCCCTAACATCACTGGCAGATAATTTAGCTTGTTTTAAGGAACAACTCTTTAATTTGGACTTATTTCTTCTAAAGCTTAAACCAAAACAATATTTTTACTTGTTCCAAGATTTTTTGGACATTTGGACTAGAAACGAGATCAAGAAAAGTAAGAAAAGCATTGTGATTATTCAATTTCTGCACCTGAATACTGTTAGACTCCCCAGAAAAACATTAAATAGTGTTATTCAAACCATCTTGTGAAACTGCGTTCATGTCTCAATATTTATCGCAGGAAAATAAAAAAATCGCAAAATGGTATTTTTCCAATATCGTGCAGCCATATTTTATTTATTCCAAGTCTATTTGAATTTGTTTACAATAAAGCAAAAGAAGCAACATTCTGATGTTAAATTCATTAGTGCTGTCTCTTTTTTATTCTTTGTGTCTTTTAGAATTCAGAAGTTTGTTCATGTTCTGCTTAATGTTCATTGTGTTGTTCGTAATATAAGTCACAATGTTTCAGAAAATAATGTTGAAACACCTTGTTTTGAAATGCATGAAGTCACAAAATGTTTTGCAATGGCAAGTTTTATGTTGTGCTGCTGATGTTCTGTTTCATCTCATCAGTCATGTGAGGTGGTTTACTTCCACCCAAAGTATTGATTTAATATCACTTCCAAATACAAGAGCTTCATGTTGTACTGCAGCCAAAATTGTAGTATTGATCCACCCTATAACATGTCGTAACACTCGGTGAGTTTGTCTTGAAAATATTTGGAGTTCAACTACAATGTCAAGGTTGTGCAGTTCTAAAGTATCTGCAGCTGCCATTGTATTTCTGCAAGGCAGTAGTTTTATTGGGTCAGGCTCTCAGTCTCCGAGCTGACACAAGAAGTCTTCTGTATGAGCAGAATTTTCCTGCCGGGCCTCTGAGGGTCCGCTGGGACTGCGCTGCCCTGTTTGCGTTCTTGCCGGAGGAAGATTTCTGCTGCTCATACACAGTCTTGCTCTGAAAGCCAGAATGACATTCTCTTCTCTCAGATACGCATGGCTTCCAGTAGCCATCCACAGCAACTCTCTGCATCTTTCTAGATGAAAAAAAGTCAAGCATTTCAAGCAAACATCCGCTTGCTGTCTGTCGAAGAAGATGGTTTTTCCCAGCTCGAATATTGTTGTCTTTCCCGTCAGCTCTAATGAGTCAGTGTTTGGCAGGATCACGTCAGCTGAAGAAAGTGAGGGCATGTGGTTTTCAAACAGTCTTAATTCAAGTCAGGAGATTTATGAGGAAGGGAGGAGCTGAAGAGTGGATGCTGGTCGGAAGTGGTTAAGTCACCGGATGCAATTGAAAAAAAACTGTAAATTTAACTCACAACACCTCATGGTGTTTAATCTACATTTAGTAAGAATTTGGTTGATTAATATTTTCGGGTGCATCACTTACATCTTTTACCGTGTTTTAATTACACACGACATGGCATTAGGGCCCATTTCCAATTCTATTTTTTACCCCAGGGATGTGATTCTTCCGTATACAGGTAAATACGGATTTCCGTATTTTCTGAGCTCAATGGGGCGACCCCTGTAAATTGCGGAAATCTGATGTTTTCACATTTGCTTTCACATTTGCATGTCACGACCACGTGCTCTCTATGTAGATAATAAATAATAGCCAGAATGCACATTTGTTACTATTGTCGGCAAGTCATCTATACTTACTGTATGTCTTCATTAATTCAGTCTTCTTTGCTTCAGCCTAGCACCCAAAATTTAATACCTGAAAGTGTGACAAGTTTAGATGATACTACAAATTTATAAAAATCTATTTTAAAATGAATTAAAAAGTAGGGACTACGCTGAAGCAAAGTGAATGTGATAAACACATTTTAGCAATGTATGCTATTTTTTCAGGGTGGAATGTTAAAGTATAATGGGCTGCTCAATTTAGCTGGACTTAACATTTTTTTACAGCTTGAATTGTTGACTGAGTAATTTTATTTATCACGTGGAATCAAGAGTCTTTGGACAAGAAAACTAACCGAGTTAGTGATAATCCATTTATTTAATAATTCTTTTTTTTCGTCATCACATGCCAGTTACCCCTACCCCTTCCCCTTGGCCCTTGAAACAGAGTGTGAAGGCTTCAAAATTTACCCCTAAGAAATGGGACACCATTAAAACATCTGCACACATCATCAAATGTCATCGCAATCTGTTACTACATATGAGATCAACAATGGCGACTGCTGTAGTTATTTCAGTTGTGTTATTTTTTGGTATTTATCTTCAGGAAGTCACAGAAGGCAACGATATCATGTTCTTATAACAATATAATGTGGCAATAAGCTCGTAGCTGTACTGTGCACTTACTAAGTAGCCATATTCATCTATGTAAGCACACAAAAACAACATTAACGTTATACCAGACACTGCAAAAATGTCATTCCGGTCACCAGATATTTCATATTTTTAAAAAGCGTCTTAAGATGCACCTTTTTAACATTTTGTGAAGCGTATGCTTTTTATGTATATTGTGTAGGTGTATATATGTACGGTGTGTGCATGTATATTAATATGTGAGGACTTTTGTGTGTGTGTGATTGTGTAGATGTATGCATACATGCGTGTACATGTATGCTTCTATCTGAGTATATATTTGTTGTTTATTTAGCTTTATTTGTCTATACATCTTGTTATTTGTTTATTTTAATGCTTGTTTGTGAAGCACTTTGAGTTGTATGCATGTAGGAAATAAATACAAATAAAATGTATTATTATTATTATTATTTTGACAGGGTATTCGAGTTTCATGGAGTGACAGATGTGAAAGTATGTTGTGGGACTACTATACAGGAGTTAGGGATTATAGAGAGCAGTATTTAGCTGTTTTTATTTTATTTTATTATTATTATTATTATTTTTACATTAAAACATTTTACAGAACTAAACAGTCAGTGACAGCAGCAATTATATAAAAAATAATAAATTACAAAAAGACACATACATCATTTTCAAATATCAAAGGATACAACTGGGAATACTTGTTCAGATGTTCAAATACATAGTATCAGGTGCCCATCTGTATTTAAAAATATCCAATTTCAATTGAAGTTGAGAGGTCATACAGTATATTCCATTCTATATATTGATTCAATTTTTTTATCCACTGTGCTATTGTTGGAGGGTGTGGCCTCATCCAATTTATTGTTATAGTCTTTCTTCCACTTAGTAAAAGTATATGTAGTAAATATCTCTTTTTTTATTATATACCCCCTGGGGTATCCCTTCAAGCAAGAAAAACAGAGGAGTAAAAGGTAGATCTAACTGCATAATAGCTGTTTTTATTTTAGCAGTTTTTTTAAAGCAGTAAAACACAGACACGGTTATGAATGTATTAAAACCTGCTTGTTTTAATAATGATAAAAAATACAAATTTATGCATTTCCTGACTTCCATGTGGAGCCATGCTGTCGTTGTAGATGATGTATTCTGGGAAATTTTTGTACCCCTTGGTTGTACCCCCGAGTGTGGTCCTGGAAAATCTCTATTTCAAGGTGTATCTAGCCCTTCCCCTTAACCCTACGTCTTTAAGATAAAGAGAATTGGGACATCCCTACCCCTTCATGTGAATGCGCAAAATAAGGGTAAGAGGTAAGGGCTAAGGGGTAGAATTGGCATTGGGGATAAAAATATTTTTTTAACATCCACCATACGCATCTATTTTAGATGTTTTTTGTTAAATCAGACTCAGATTTAAACATATATTTGTAAACAAGTTTTTCAGGATAATAGAAAAAAAATATTTTATTGCATTCTTTACATATGTAATATCTGGAGAAAATATGGACAAATTACTAATCTTTTTCTGAATCTTTGTCTTATTTCACAAAAAGATCCGGTTTCTATTAATAACAGCATAAACTACTATTACAGCATGTGCTGAGTATGTGCTTTATTGAGTGTTAAATGTATAAGTGTGATTTTGAATAACCTTTTATATGACATTTATTGGCAGCACAGTGGCTCAGTGGTTTGCACTGTTGCCTCACAGCAAGAAGATCGCTGGTTCAAATCCCGGCTGGACCAGTTGACATTTCTGTGTGGAGTTTGCACGTTCTCCCTGTGTTTGCAAGGGTTTCCTCCAAGTGCAGTATAGGTGAATGGATTAACTTAATTGTCCATAGTGTATGAGTGTGTGTGTGTGAATGAGTGTGTATGGGTGTTTCCCAGTACTTGGTTGAAGCTGGAAGGGAATCTGCTGAATAAAAGATATGCCGGAATAGTCGGTGGTTCATTCCGCTGTGGCAACCTCTAAAATAGAGATTAAGCCGAAAGAAAATCAATGTATGAATGACATTTATTGCATACTGCTAACACCAGCAGATAGTTTACCTCAGATCTCGAAATTAAAATAGCTAGCAAGCATATAGTTCTAACATGAACGTTAGCCCTGTGAACATCAGTCAGTCAGCATGTATATCTAAAGGCCCTTTCACACAACCACTTTCTCTCTGAGGGGAAATGTCTTGTGCAGTGCATGTGGTGTTCGTGAAGCAGTCAGGCGGCGGATGTTGCCACAGTTACACTTTTCAAGGTCACATTTGTATTTACTAAAAACAAAATAAAACGGAATTTTGTGTTTGTGAAATTAGTTATTGTCATAATTACTGTTATTTTCTTGTTTTCGTTTTGCACAAGTGGAGATGTTTTTGAAGATTTGCCACAATTTAAATCAATGTTTGAGGGAAATATAATTTTAAAAACAAATTAGGACAATAATTAGGGCTAAGCACATGTCAGGATCACGGCTTAGAGACTTTTAATGTGAAAAAAACATTATTCACAGATAGCAGTAAGTATAGTCAGCATTAAGTTACACTCTATCCAAAACACTTCTGTTCTTTTTTTCACCTTTAATTGATAGAACAGTAGAGAGTATAGACAGAAAAGCATAGGGAGAGGAGAGAGGGGAAGGATCAGCATAGGATCTCGAGGCGGGAATCAAACTTAATTTGCTGTGAACACCGGAGTGCAATGTGTCGACACACTAACCACTACACCATTTCACCTATTCTGTGTGAAAGGGCCTTAATAGGACTTTTAATATTTATTCATTTGATTATAAACCTGTCCATTTGGTTTGGTTGTCTGTGGTATATTTAAATGTTGTCGTTGGAATCTTGTGTTGTTAGGAGTATTTGCTTGACTACCAAAGTGATTTCTAACCAAAATCCAACACCCACTACGGCCACCTGCACACCATCTGAAAGACTAGAAGTTATCTTCACAGTTCACTGAGGAGCTGTTTCTCAATATTCTACATTTGCACTGAGTGCCAAGACTAATGCCAGAACATTTGTAAATGTGAGCGCACTCAGTTTGCCTGGCACTGTCTGATGGAGGCTGAAGCATCAGGGTTTGGCAGGAGATCAGATGGAGCTCTACAGCATCTCATGAGGAAAAAGAGCACATCTGTGCAGTGCAATCTCATGCTGGTGGGATAATGCAGCCTTCAAATATACTTCAGTGCCATGCTTTCAGCTTTGTTGTTCATAATGGCTGCAATTTCAGCATGACACTGTTTGTGTCCTGTTAAAACTGACAATGTAATTTTGATTTAAATTGGTTAGCAACTTGTAAATTGGTGCAATAATATCTAATATTCTAATGTTTTAAAAATTTGCATGTTTTCATTAGCTAGATTATGCTTATTAGATGGCTGTGCAATATTATACTTTTACCTGCCATACATTGTAAACCAGTCTAAGGCAATTGTAACAGACCATCAGAATCAAACTGGAGTAAAAACACAATAAATGTCTCAACATCATTTAATTATTATTTTTTTTGTTAATGACAAATTAACAAATATTATTTCATTAATGTTTGATTAAGACTGCTTTTAAATAATCAGCTTATTAACATGTTTCATAAAATATATATAACAAATTAAATGTACTTACCACTATTAGGGCTGGGCGATTATTTGATCTATTTATTTGTTTATTTATTGCCCTCATAGTTCACTGACAAGTTTTGTACAGTAAATATGCTCACATATTACAAGTGAGAGATTTTTAAATGAAGGGTGCATTACTTATAAAATAATTGAAGAAAACACAATACTATCTACTTTTTATGATTGTTTATTGAACATCAACACTGAACCACTGAAATTAAAACACAAATTGCCTGAAACCAACAGTCACCTTTTTCTTATAAAAAAGTGAAAATAAATAACTTGCACTTTTGGAAACAAAATGAATTATTTTCAATGTTTTTTATAATAAAAGTAAAAAATAAGCAGTATCTCTTTTAAATAAAATAACTCTTGTATATCCTGTAAATAGTTTAAACAGTGGATTTATTAAATCTTCTTTAAACACATATTTTAATGTAAATAATAAAATGAATGCAATGAAAAATATGCCGTCTCAAGGCATCTCTGGCAGCTTCTAATCATGTTCAGTGTAGTGTGGCGTATAGTTAAGTTTTTTGAGAGGTGTGCGGGTATGCGACGCAGAAGTTTAGATCAGCCTTACCAAAGTGGGGTCACATGACTCCACACATCTCAAAAGTTAGATTGATTAGGTTCTGAATGTCGATTTCGATTACTTTTCGATTAATCACCCAGCCCTTACTACTATAATAGTTGCCTAATCTTTAGTAAAAATAGAAATACACTTTTGCTTTTTGAATGTATATGATACCAGATATCTAAAAGAATTTGAATCATATAGAAGAAGTTGCATTATTACAAACTACATCTGTAAAAGTAGACTTTGATTTGTTATATGGTGGGTTAATGCGACTTCCTGCATTTAATTTGGTATTGTCCTTATTAGTGAAACATGTTAATTATATGAATTATATTACTAATTATCCTGCCTTTATTTGTATCTTGTGATCCTTGTGAAAACAAATTATTATATATGAACATTGTAATGTGATGCTTTGTGTTGTACTGCAATGCACTCAATGTAAAACCTTTGCATAGCAGGGTGAGACCAGCATCTGTATATTGATAACATAATACAGAGATACCGAAAAAGCCCATGGTAACTTTTGATTTATGAAATGCCATCTGAAAAGGGAGGGAGAATGATGGTAAGGTAGTTGGGGCGAATGCCTTTGACAGAGATTGTCAATTCAAATTTAACGAAACCATTTACTTATTTGTTTTATTACTGAGCTAAAAAACTGAAATCAAATGATTCAATTAAGTCAACTGAAATTAAATGATTCAATTAAACACTGTAAATGAATCAGACTTTTAAAATGTAAATACTGTAAATACTAGTAGTGTCATTTGACAGATGCACAAGACATCTGTGAGCAAATCAAAGTAAACTTGACGAGTGTATTCTGCATTGAACTTGTGTTATAAATGGGATTTTACGGTAATAAGTTCATTATAAAATATTAAAATGATACTGCATTAGTTAATATGATTTAAATATGATTTTTTTTCTACTTATTTTTTAAATATTACAGAATAAATTAGAAAACTACCCATGGCAAATTTAATATATATGGTTTGGTATATATTCTTTGGCCCACAGCCCTCAATCAAGTTTACTTTTTGGCCCTTTATAGGAAAAAGTTTTGGGCACCCCTGACATAATAAAACTGTTTTACAATGTCATAAGCATTGCTCATAGAGTATTTATTATGAAAACAGCCATGTTTGTAACTTGTTAATGTTTGTATTTGTAAATATAAATACAGTGTTTATGCCTAACATGACATTGAATATTTGCCAGACTTATCTAGCATTTATTGTGAATAATCTTTCTGTGGGTTTGATTTGTTTTATTTGGGTTGGATTCCATGTTTAAAAAACCTTTATATCTGGAAAACATCACTGTAAATCACTGGATTATCAGAGATATGAATTTCAACATAAAACGTGCTTGAATTTACAGAAAAACAAGTATACAGTGTGTATTATGAATTAGACAGTAAACCGCAGTTTGTTGATTAAAATTTATTGTATTTTAACACTACAGTATTATAGGTTTCATTACAAACCACACACAGTTTGAGTAACCCTGATTTATCACACTATTTAATTCTTGACCGAAACACCACACAGCTTGAGCTGAAGTGTTTATAAACCAACTAGTGAATCTGATATAAGGCAGGTTAATGGCTGGCTCAGGCTTACAGATGGACCAGACCAAACAAGATACTACAATGATTTCAGGAGAGTTGCATGACGTGTAACTTATCATTATAATTAATAAGGCCAAAGTAGTTCCTGTAGTCCAGCTTAGTGTGAATTCTTGTATTATATTAGATGCGTAAATTGTAGTTTAGAATATAATATTGTGAAATACATAAAAAAAAAAACATTTAAATAAGTGTGGTCCATTATACAAATAATCTATATATACAAATACAAACTGTATTATAAGCATAACAACTTGTGTGCAAGACAAATAATAGTCTTTGCTATTTATTGATTGTATTGTTTTAGTTTTAAAGTTGTAACTTTATCGAAAACTTTCGATTAATCGAAATTGAAATGTAATCACGAATGGAAATTTTACGATTAGCTTATCGCAAGAGACTGCAATATGTAATATATATATATATATATATATATATATATATATATATATATATA
>CAIGQZ010001680.1:496956-508624 GCA_903798205.1 Danio tinwini | reverse complement strand
ATAGATAGATAGATAGATAGATAGATAGATAGATAGATAGATAGATATTCTTTTACATTGCTGGTACCAAACTTATCATGCTCCTACAGCAAACAGGACCAAACTGAAACTTACAGTGGCTTTATTATCATGAACCGAACTGCATTTCCCAAACAACGACGTAACGCACGGCTGAACTATCATAGTGCGATGCATCGTTTGGCAAAAGAACGATGTAGTGATGAGTGTTTCCCAAAACCCGTAGTTTCTCTGTCGCAGATCCATCGCTTGAACCACGCTAGTTATAACGTAAAATGCCCATAATGATGCTCTAAAGTCTAAAAGGGGTGGAGTAACTTCTTTAGAGAAGAACCCCATCATTTCTTTGCGCAAATTATATTGTTTTACACAAACTCAAATTTAAAATAAAATCCAATATTAGTTTTGGTAAAAACATGCACTCATTTTCCATATTAATTGAAATATATGTAAATGGCACATAGGTCCTATGTTTGCTTTACTAATATTATTGAGAATTTAAACATTCTATTCTAAAACATAAAATCACTTACAAAAGCTAACACTATTCTAATATAATATATAAATCATATAAATAAATAAAAAAATAATAAATAATGAGGCTATTTATTATAAATATATTTACTTTAATAATAATATTAATAATATTAATGATGATGATGAGTATGATGATTATTATTATTATTATTTAGAATATTGCTTATTTATTAAAAAAAATACAATTTGACACATGCAAACCACAGCAGAAGAATTATCGTATGCTATGTTTTTTTATTTTCACAAGCTTTGGAGACGTACCATAATTTCCGCTTTTAAATATACCTATAGCTTTTGCCATGAGGCTGTGTTCAAAATGATATCAATGTTTTCAAAGTGCACTGCGAAGGAAGCACAATTGTAAACATGAAGATTGCTAAAACTGAACTGTAAAAATACTTTGAAAGCAAATTACACCTAAAAGAGATTAATGCTTTTGTATTTTTAATAATTCCAACTTTGAATGTTAGAATGTTCTAAATGAATAGGGCATAGGGGATAAGTGGGAATAGAACACAGCCAGGAACTTTGTTTCTAACAGCTCCAGAGGTGTTTTTCCCAAAATTGTTAGACAACGAAGGTCGCAAGTTCCATCATTACAAACATAGTTCATTGATTTGGCGTTTTCCAAATCCATCCTTTCAATGAACATTCACAAACTGCGTCACAAACTTTTAAGCTTGCAACTACACCGCTAGAGCTAAAGCATAGTTCCTAGTTGTGTTCTATTCCCAGTTATTTTCCCTATGCCCTATTCCTTTCGAATGTTCCAACATTTAAACTTGGAATGATAAAAAAGTCATCTCCCATGTAATTTGCTTTCAAAGTATTTATTTACATTTCATTTTTAGCGATCTTCATATTGACAATTGCGCTCCCTTCTCTGTGCACTTTGAAAACATTTATGCCATTTTAAAGCAGAATTTATGTCTCCAAAGCTTGTGAAAACAAAATATATAGCATAGGTTAATGGTTTTAATTTATAGTAGGTTATTTATCAAGAAATGTGTCGCCTACTGTATATGACATGGGCCTAGTGGTTAGAACATTTCTGCAGTGGTTTGAATGTGTCACAGTTGTAAAAGATATCGAGTTTGAGTTCTTATTGAAAAAATGCTTTCACGAACTGAATGACGGAATCTTCGCCTTCCGTACCCTCTATATTCCATATATTCAGAGATTGTTTCTGCATGACCTTGATTCTATGTCAGTCAGTTTCTCTTGCATCTCTCGATTCCTACAAACAGTCTTCA
Organism: Danio tinwini; assembly: GCA_903798205.1. Lineage (NCBI taxonomy): Eukaryota > Metazoa > Chordata > Actinopteri > Cypriniformes > Danionidae > Danio > Danio tinwini. Next base: position 506,816 of record CAIGQZ010001680.1, on the reverse strand, counting down.
CAAAAGCTTCATTGGCCTCAGTAGACCACGTCTCCAGTTGTTCGATGTGTTTTTCTGCCTCTGTGAGACTGCTTTGGTGTTTTTGGGCTATATTGGGGATCGATGACAGCTTTTCATTCATTTCTTTTTTAAACTGAGTGATTTCCTCTTCTATGCTGTTCTTGAATTTTTCGATAAACGATCGTAGATCAGACTTTAATTCTTTTTTTCAGGTCACTGAATTGTTTACTTATAATTTCGAATGCGGCTTGACTGTTTGCCTGTATTTCCTTGCGTGTTAGCTTAGCTTCTCCTCGCTTATCAGGTGAGGCATCTCCATCAATGCTTGTGTTTTGTTCATTCCCCTTTGTTTGAGTATTAGGAATTTTACAAGTCTTTATTTTGGTACCCGCACTCATTTTGCCTCTGAAAAACAAGTTAAGAATAAGAATTAGAATTTTAATAAACCACACTGACCTGAACTGAACTGAACCTAAAACTCTTAAAACTGATCTGATACTTTCAATTCACTATAATCTTCTATGTGAATCTTCTATCTTCTATCTGCTTTGACACAATCCACATTGTAAAAGCGCTATACAAATAATGATAATTTGAATTGAATTGAATTTTAGAGGCTGAGTCTAACTAGCTATCGGGAGCTGTCAAGACGCCATCTTTTCCATCCCCAAAATAGATATCATTGTGTTGTAATGTTAGTCAAAGAAATTCCAGATATCATGAATACGTACTAACCACAGACAAATATATTTTATGTTCCACTGAAAGAAAGTATGTTTTAGGCTACAGGTTTATATGTAAGTGGTTTATAAGTTGTAAGTCACAGTACTGTGTTTGAATGCTCAATAATTGATTGAGTACTGGAGTTATAATATCGAGATTTCCTGTGGATCTATTAGGATCTGTTGGTGTAAAGAACACTGTGAAGGCAGAGATAAACATCACATCTATAAAGCAAGCAGAAGCTCCCGTGTTACAGCACAACATGAGTCATTCTTGCCACTGAGACCTCAGGCCTCACATAAGTATCAATAAAAGCTCTATCAGCAGCTCATCGCCAGCGATTCATTGCGAATCAGAGAGAAGCGCATTTGCCGTGATGTGCTTTGTTTTTGAGTGTCTTCAGGATCTGCTAAATAATTCAGGCCTACCAGCTGATTAGATTGAGGCTTTGCCCACGGTCTTGACTCAGGGCTCTAAACAGAGGTGGCACAGTGTGCATAAGCCTCTTTGTGCAGGGCTCTCTCATTGGAGTGTAAGTAGGGATTTCCTGACTTAATCTATTGGAAACACATTAAAAGACCATGAGCTGTATAGATTTAGCTTTACAGCAGTGTTTCCTACAGGGTGGATGTGTGGCAGGGTATACTGTATTTATAAAATTGGAATCTTTTAACTTTAACTTAAATTCTAAAACTTAAATACTTTGACAGTGGGGCGACACGGTGGCTCAGTGTTTAGCACTGTCGCCTCACAACAAGAAGGCCCTGGTTTGAGTCCCGACTGGGCCAGTTGGCATTTCTGTGTGGAGTTTGCATATTCTCCCCGGGCTCGCTTGGGTTTCCTCTGGGTGCTCCGGTTCCCCCACAGTCCAAAGACATGCTCTCTAGGTGAAATGGGTAAAGAAAATTGTCTGTAGTGTATGAGTGCATAAATGTGAGAGTGTATGGATGTTTCCCAGTACTAGGTTGCGTCTGGAAGGGCATCCGCTACATAAAACATATGCCAGAATAGTTGGTGATTCATTCTGTTGTGTTGACCCTTGATAAGTAAGGGACTAAGCTGAAGGAAAATGAATGAATTAAAGGGCACCTAGGTTACCTCTTTTTCCAGATTTAATATGTCTTTTGTGTCCCCAGAATGTGTCTGTAAAGTTTCAGCTCAAAACACCCATCAGATTATTTATTATAGCTTTCACTAGATGGTGTTTTATAGCTCTCAATAGATTTTTGCTGTTTTTGTGTACTGCGCCTTTAAGGCTAGTCCTCCCCGCCCACCGTTTCCACGTGCCTGCCGCGTGTGCCTCAGTCTCCACCCTTGGCTGCCTCAGACAACTGACACAGACATAAAGGAAGCAGATCTTACGTAACATTTGTGACAAAAACTACAGTAAGAGCTTTATCAATGATTATTTGGTGCATTTGTTGTGTGGAGCTGCAGGATGAGTCGTTGTCGTTACAAAGTTCACGCACACACACAAACGCAGACACACACGCACATACATACAGGGTGCGCGTTTAGCTTTGCACTGTCTTTGCACGCAAATGTGACAGGATACAGGTTAATCTCCACTGCTGTATGGATATCTGTTACGTTCATGTACAAAATAAACCTAATTTAACGTCCACAAACTGGGATTGAAGCGTCTTTTATTATTGTTCTGACACGCGGCTGTGGTGATGAAGTAAAGCTGAAGTAAATCGCTGTAATTCATTATCATGCACTGTTTTAAAACATTTCAAACTTGTCAAACTAACTCTTGATCACATTTGATGATAATTGATGATCCTAAACTGAACAAACCTTTTATTTAGGGTTGATTTGCACACGTCCTGTCTTGTGGATATGATTACAAACGTTACTACAGAGACATGTTAATATGCAGCTGTCAATCAATATTGGTGGGCGGGGGGACCGCACTCCTACGTCAAGTTGCGGTCGGTCTCAAAACGGCTCCAATTGGTCCACCGTTTTTATGTTGTTAAATTGAAAAAAAAAGGACTGGTTGTGTTTATATCACCCCAATAAGGTCTATACACTATATCTACACATATGTTTGTCCAAACAGCTTGAAAAGTAGATTTTTCACCTTTAATGACTTTTGACACTTCATATAAATGTTAAAGGAGTAAATACTAAAATTATGTTATGAATTACTTACACTAACCCTCAAGGAGGATGAGGGAGCTCTTGGATTTTATCTAAAATATTGTCTACAGTATACATGTGTTTGTTGCCTCATTACAAACATATTCAGCAAATTTTACAATATACAGAAAAATAGATATCAACACATTTAAACAGAACTTTTGCCTCTTTGAAGGGACGCGGCTGAATGAATTTAAAATCTGTATAACCCACTTTTTCCGTTCTGACGAGCTGTAAACAGATGGCTGGCTGACAACTGCTCCTTAATGGAGCCATCAGACACTGGAAACTAAGCACCACTTCACATCCTTTAGACACCTAAATGTTTTTTCTAGTATATGCACTAGGCATGGGCTGGTATAAGATTCTGACGGTATGATAGCCTTGGATAAAAATATCCACTGTTTCACGGTATTGTGATTACTGCTCTAAAATATATTCTTTTTAAATTGATAGAAAACAAAAACCTTTTCCTTTAAACACAATATATTTTATTTTGAGAAACATTTAAAATATTTTGGAACAATAAACATGTCAGGTTGAATAATTCAAATAAATCACAGATTTCTTTACTATTTAAAACAGCATTTTGGATTTCTATTCTGCTGGAGATACTGTTGTCTTAAAACAAAAAAAAACAAAAAAAAAATAAATAAATAAAAATCTTACATATCCTGTAGCAGTGCTTCCCACAGGTTTGAAATATACTTGCGGTGGTATCCAGATTGTACCCACAGCACATGTTTACCTACATGCAACAACAAAAAAAGATTTTTAACAATATTTTTTATTTATTATACACTGTTTCTTTTCAATGGGTTGAAGTTTTTGAAAAAAAAAAATTGTAATAAAAAAAAAAATCCACTATTTGTTTTACTTTTATTCTATTCAGGAGCCATGTGCACCCACTGGCGGGTAAAATGCTGACATTTTGTACAGTATTGCCATAGCAAGTTAGATATGTATAAAATATGTAATCAACATCAAATAAAAAAAATGTACAGCAAATGAGAAATAAATGACATAAGGGAATAAAACATTTAAAGAATAAAAATCTCAAAAAAGTATAATAATTACAAGAATAAAAAGTGTAGATTATTAAATAAGGCAGATAAGTTAATTAACCATTTCTAATGGTGTACTGTACATATATATTTTCAGCCAGTGTAGATGTAATTTTGCCCTCTCTGAGTGTATAGAAAAGTGTATTTGAGTTGTTTAGATCAAATAATTAATAATACAATGTTTCTCTTGCTCTTGCGGCTGTGCATGCACTGTCAGCTGCGAAGCCAAGCGAAAGTAAATCAGGCTTAAAATAAAAATGTATTGCAAAAACACATACGGCGGCTTAGAAGATGAAACAAAAAGTGTAAAAGAGTAAAGGGATGATAATAATAAAAAAATAAAGTGTCACCAAATATACTTGGGGGGCTGTTAATATACCTGGGCGGCCTGCTCAAATAAAGTATATGTGTGAAAAGGACTGACCGTAGGAACAGTAGTAGAAGGTTTTGGTGGTTTTAAAACCTTGTCTTTTTCAAACCATGGTATACCTTGAAATCAGTTATCCTCCCATGCCTAGTATGCACACCAGCTGCTATTCGGCAGCTGTCTGCATCAATTAGCAACATACAGAAAACAATATATGCTAGTACGGTGTGGTGAGCTTTAGTCTTCCTGTCTCGCTCGTTTTCAAAATAAGACTCCCAAACAGATAGTAAGTTTAATATCAGCTTAGACAAATTAAAAATAAGGGGAAAAAGTTGTTAGCTGCAGAGCTTCAGAGCAGAGCACATTTATATTTATGACCCTTCCAAATATGGTCAAAACTGAGCTTTCATTCTAGGGGTAATTTTTGGGGTTATAAATAAGCATATAAAATCATTTCTGAATAACTTCTGAAATTACCTCATCCAAATAGCTACTGTATATCAAAGAACAATTTAACTTACTGAATCAATGCACTACAATATATGGAAACTTTAAAACAAACCCTCATTCATTATGGGGTTATGCCACTAACAGTTGACAATGGAGTATTTAGCAATGAGGAAATTTCACTAATGGACTTGTTGCACAGGTGACAACCTATCACAGTACTTAAATTCACTGACCTCCGAGAGGGACCCATTCTTTGCCAAATGTTAGTGGAAGCAGCCTTGCTTCTTGACTTTATACACCTGTGTGATTGGAACAATCAAATATATAAACTGTTTACATTTAACTGAGCTATAATGGCACTAACTGCAACACTGACACAATTATTAAAATGGACTGAAAATATGCTAGCTTTGTTGAGCTGCTTTAGTTGAATTGAACGTAGAGATAGACAGACACAGTTACTACAATGAAGCCACATTGTGCTAAATTGAGCAGAAATTATGTATAAATGAATACAGTCTGTATTATAAATAATTGTTACTTGACTTAAACCATACAATATGATTGTCATCGTCTTTTTTTAGACCCGAAATGAAGATTAGGGACCACAAACCTTTAAACAAGCAATTTAACATTGTTTTTTTAACACAGTCATTTTAACAAACAATACTAATTCATAATAATAACCAGTCCAGTGAGTTAGTCAGGAGGAAGTCTGACTTATAAAATATTAGCTTCACACAAATGTCTCATTTTGATTTAATTAGACTGATTTATTAAATTGAACCACACCAATTGTGTGTGTGAGTGTTTTTTTTTTATTGGTCAGCACATTTTTGCTGTATGTTCTTTTTTTGCATGCAGTCATTTCTCTCTCTGAACTGTTTAATTCACAATCTGACAACTAGGCTGAAATATCCATTTATATTTTTGCTGAGCTGTAATGAAGGAAACATTGCTTTAATGGAATGGCCACATGGCATTTTTTCTGGCTTGGTAATTTTCTCTTTCTTCATTTGGCTCTCTTTTACATTCTATTTATATTTGTGTGTTTGTCTTAGTTTTGTGTCTCTCTTTGGTGTAACTGTCTATTTTCCTTTATATCTGTGCTCATTTTCCAAAAAAAAAAACCATAGTATTGTAGTATACATTTTCTCTCAATATAATAGACCATATCTGATTCAAAGCAGTCTTTTTCAAGTCAAGTTATGTTACTTGACATGTTGAGGCCAGATTTCATTTTCTGTATGTCTGTGGAAGAAATAGTTCACCAAGATTAGTCACAGTTTACTTAACATCATGTTCTCTCAACCTTTTTTTTTGTTTTTTTCTTTTGTGAGCAATTTACATGATATATTCCTTTTTTACGTGTTATATTCCTCATAATACAAGTCCAAATAATAGCTTTATTTATGGGACAAAACTGAAAGTTATTTTTCATTGCTAATCTTCCTTTTATCCTGAGCTCTTACATTTTATTGATGTGCTTAGAGTTGGACGTGGACAACAAGTTGCTCCAGCTATTTATTTCACGTTGGATTATATTGTTTAATATTGAGTTTGGGCAGGGTTTTATTTTTTTGCACCTCCTCTCATCTTTTACTTGTAGCAAACTAATGGTTGGAGGTGTGTAGCTAAGCATATTTCATAAAAGTCGTCAAACTGACATTATCAGAGAAGGGCTGCCAGTCCAGAGTTGAAGCAAATGGTTAGATTTTGGTTAAAGAACTGTTTCTTTTTTTCCAGTGGATTAACTTGCATGAATTAATTGTAGGGTTGTGAGATTAATTGAAATCGTATCAAAATCGTGATTCAAAGGTGCATCTGGAATACACATGTGTGCCACTCAATATGTACACGCAGTCTACATGCCTCCATTAGAAATAATGGACTTTTGCCTGTAAAAGATGCGATATGTGAGCGGCCTATTTCATGCCAGCGTCACAAAGAAGTCTATGATCTTCGCATGACAAAACAAATCTGTAAACACACACACAACTACTTCTGATATTTGGTCAAGCAGAACATCGGAGCCTTGAGTTTTGAATTACTTGAGTTTTACGGTGCGCACGCTCACACACATTTTTTTTGCCATACAACACTGCCACTACAAGTTTGGACTAAAAAAGAACATTTTGTTAATTAGTCTACTGTTTAATTTGACATGTCAAATCTTATTCATGCAAATAGTAAAATCTAATTTTACTTTGACACCCTTCTCTCAGTATAATCTGCACTGCTGTTCAGCCTTGGTATTTAAAGTTTTGTAGCTCCAAACACAGATAAAGGGATGTATTTAAAGACCCAGCAGGCCTTCACATCCATTTAGACCCAGAATTTATCAACCTGGCAGAAGCAACTGATATTTTTCACTGCTGTTTCTATAAACACAATAGTTGTTTTGGTCTCCATTAGGCATTGGACGATAACTGTTTTCAAGGTATAATGCAGTTTGGAAAAGTTAAGGTCATAATTTTCTGCTATACTTAATTACAATTACTAATAATTACAATACTGTAAAACCGTAATAATAATATCCAAGGTTATCATACCGTCAGAATCTAATCCCAGCCCATGCTTAGTCTCCATTCTTGGGGAGTTTGCAGAGTGAAGTTTCCTGTCTGTGTTAATGTACTCACACTGCTATGAAGAATTTCTAATATACTGTAAATGATCGGAAGTAAGTCTTTGTTCATATTACAAACCAACCAGAAAAATTGAGGAAAAATGTATAAAAAACCTTATTAAACCTTAATAAAACTTATTATAACAAAACAGGGTTACTTCCGATTGGTAAACATAAGGCTGCACAATATATTGTTTTAGCAACTACATCGCAATGTATTCATCTGCAGTAATCACACTGTAAGATGTGTGATGTCTAATAGTGATCCTCATAGTACAGTTCGGAAAGCATATGGTTTGTGGATTAATTGCAAAGAGCCTTTTTTATTCTTTTATTTTTATATTAAGAAATGGTTTTCATTTTGTCCACAAAAATATATGTTTGTTTATCACCTTTTTTCTAAGATGAGATGAAGACGGGATGGAAGGGATTTCATTAGACACTAACACAAAAAAAGACAGAATATTGATATATTCAGAATATTTAAAGACAAGTTCTGCAATGGAGCCACTCATATGCACAAACAATATTGTCACACACTGTACAGTTTGACAGGGTATGGTCAACCGTCACTCTGACTATCAATGATGATAAACACAATGTACAGATAAAATGTAGATGAATTATAATTGATGCTAAGCACGTTATGCATTTAACCTTCACAACATCACAAGAAGTGTTCATTTTAAACTATTTTGAGATGTTTTGAACTTGGGAATGAAATCTTTGGTGACCACCTCAAGCCGCAAAGAACACTGGTTGTCACAGAGGTCTTCATAATGCGGCTTTATTTTCTTCAATAAATCAGGCTCACCTGAGGGAAATGCAGACTTGTGTCATAAATTCAAGCTCTAACATGTTTCAATCCCCACTGGTCCCACTCTCTCAACTGAAGTGCTTGCTTTATATATTTGCTAACACTTTGTGCAGGTTGTGATAAACCCTTACTGTTCCCATTAATCTAACCAGCTCTATATGTCACAACCCTTTCAAACTCTAATGCACTAAACCAGAGTCTCATTGCTACGGTTTTTGCTTCAAGTGCACATTTTGAGCCATTTCTAGGCCACCGCTTGGAGTTTTATCTTTTTTTTTTAAGTAAAAAAATGCAAGAAATATGTGTTCATTTTGTATGTGAAATTCAAAAAAGTGTATTTTTAATGTACTATATATGGCTTTAATTTAATATATTTGGGCAAATTTTTGTTTTATTTTTTGTGTGGATTATTTAGTAGTTGAAAAGCTCACTTGCATGTGACAGAATGAGCAGCTCATAGTGCATGCAATACTTCTAAAAAATCTTAAAGGGGTGGTCTACTCATGAACTCACACAAGTTCATGTGTAATGTAGATATGTGAACATAAACAACATCTCTAAATGTAATACGCTCAAAGTTCAATGCAAATGGAGACATTGGCTTTTACAGAGTAAGCTTAGCAAAGCCTACAGCGAATGACGTTTGGGGACTACAAAAAATACATCTGGGCTAGTAAGATCACAAACACTTCAGGTTACATGCATTCACCACGCGCATACACCCAGTGTAGTGAAGGTGCGTGGCCAGAGGAGCTGGAATGTTATAGCAGAGAAAACTAAAACGGCGTCCAAACGCTGGTATTTCCACAGAGATTTTTCTGTTTCTGTATTTGGGCTTCCAAAGGACAAGACCCAAATTGACAAGTGCTTACAATTTAATTTTAATTATGTTCCAGAGAATTAAAAAAAAGATATAGCTCTAGCATTTGACAAAGGATAGCTTCTAGAATCTCTCCCAGTTCAGTGGTGGATTTGGCTAAAAAATCCTCAAAGAAGGAGCAGCTCCAACCATCAAAGAAGAAGCTGTGGATTGTGAGCCACAACCTCTTAGTATTTTTATTTGGTAAAATTGACCACTTGCATTCATAGTGTCTAGTGTCTAACGGTATGTTGTAGCAAGGACTTAAACAGTGTATATTTCATGTAAACAACGGGAAATGCTGTTTGACACCATTAACAATTTAGCTACAAATTCATATTCATCCTTCAAACTGCTGTAAACAGCCACAATCTTGACCAGCACTGCAGCATCACTCTATGTGGCTGCTTTATTTGAATGTTTGAATGCTGAAGTTTTTCGAATGTTTAATATTACTTAAAAAAGCTTATAACCCAAATATATGAAAGACACTTGTCAGGTTTTATTTTAGAGAGCAGGCGGGAGGCTCAGCTGTGTCCTCTTTATTTCTGATTCAGGCTCAAACTAATACGGCTACACTGACAGTATTTACAAAACGGCAAAGCATGTGCTTGTAGGGGCGTGATGCTTCCTGATGATGTGGAGCCGATCCACAAATCACTGCACATTATGTTATCTGACCAATCAGAGCCTCTTGAGGGCGGGCTTTCGGAGGAACTAAGAAATATGACAGTCATTTTCATGTTAGCTAAGCAGCTATATATAATCAAAGTAATATATATATATATATATATATATATATATATATA
>CAIGQZ010001680.1:463282-496556 GCA_903798205.1 Danio tinwini | reverse complement strand
CTTTGCACCCCATAAACACAACCAAGCCTTAAAAATACACTCTGGACCACCCCTTTAAATAATGAACTAGTGAATTATTATCTGTGGGGAACCCATTGTCTATGTTTATGCTTTTTTATTCTTTAAGGGATATTCTTTACAATTCTTTACAATTATCCCTGTATAATGCATATTAAAAGCCTGCACAGCTGCTTTGTTCACAGCAATAATGTGCTGTTTTACAAGCGCCACCTATTAAAAGAAATTGAATTGGCATTTTTATTCAGCCTACAGTATCTACTGTATTTGTTTTGTAAAGGTATTTTTTATGTAGTATAATTTCACAAACCTAAAGCCAAATTGTTATGTTTATATTTTGATATAACACAATCTAATTAAAAAGTATTAATTATATATAATGGTATAGTATTTTTATGTATTAAATATTTAAGAAATTATAAAGGAGAAAAACACATGTAAGAAAATCTGCAGGTGGAATCAGCCAAGGTAATTCGTTGTAACAGCAAAAGATCGGTACATCTTTGGTACACAAGCTCTCTTTAATAGTACTGCAAACTAATTCTTGCTATAAAATCTTTCTAATTATTCCGCTTTTGTATGATAAAAGCTCTGGGTTAATGCTAATCACACTATACAGTACCATCACTCATTTACAGCTCTTTTACCATTTTACCACTTTACAATTGCAATAATGAAGAGTTCTGTTTTAATTACATACTTTTTGAAATACCAGAATGAACTACACCAGTTATTCAAGGTGTATTGGTGTGTGTGGGGGTGTTTGTGAAATATTTGGGCATTTATCGAGAACCCTTGACATCACCCTTTCTTTTTCTGGAACATGCTATCACCTCATGTCACTGTCATTCGTTCTCCGTCAAAGCTTTGTGTGGTAGTTATTTTTGGCATTGTCTGTGCTATGCTCACTTTCAAAAGAAACATACAATACGGTGCACCCTGTGACAGAGAGATTAAATTACAGGGCCGCAGACACAGAGAGAGCTGCCAGTCATCCTATCTCACCTAGTCGGCATTACGTCACTCCATCGTGTATGCAGACGCAGCCGTAACAAGCCTGAGGTCTCGACCCGCAGAGGTGGTTTTCACTGTGTCCTTCTGAAGCCATGCATCTGTGTGTTAGCAGAAAAGAAAGTTAGTCTCCCTGCTGTTTCTGTTTATTGTTAATTGTGGGATTGTTGTTGCTGCCCATTTTCTGTCACAGTTGGATGCCTTATAAATAATAAATAAGAAAATTTGTTCTTGCTTTATAGAGTTCTTGCCATACAGTAAGTTTATTAAATTGGTCTTGAATGTTTGGCTGATACATACAGTATTGTGGATATTATGGTTACATAATGGCTATTGTTATGCATCAGTATAAGTAGGCTTTCCTATTTATTTTTTGAAAAAGTAAAGTCTCAGCATAGTCACAGTTTTAGTTTGTTGATTATATGGTGTCATGGCTTTGCAATTTGCAAAAAAAGGTAATGGGGCAAAAACAGCCACTAACATAACGAAAGGGTAGTAAATTTGCCCAGAGTGTATTGTTCTGTTTTAAAAAAATTCCTAAGCATTTTCCCAAAATATGTGTCAAAATACGTTTTTTTTTTCTTAAAAACCATTCCATTTGCTGAAACAGAGAGAAAGTTGTGGTCAAAAATCACTCCAGAGTGGATGAAAACATCCCCAACAGCACACAAGGGTTAAACAATCATAGTGTATTTCAAATATTTATCGTGCACTGGTTCTCTCTATTCAAAGAAGCTCAAACGCAACCAAAACATGACATGCCGATTTTGAACATAATCCTCATAGGCTGCATTTACACTGTATGGCTCAAGTGACCCAATTCAGATTTTTTTGACCCACAATCATTTAAGCAGGAAAAAGCACATGGATTCCAATTTTTAGATCAGTTTCATGTCTCGTTCATCTACTACGTAAACAGCAAGATTAGATATTTGCTTATCAGTGTGAGTCGTACGTCACTAGAAAAATTAGTGACGAATGATGTGTGTATACCAACAACAATCACATGATTTTTAAACCGGTGTAGCAGCAATGAAACAAGGGCTTTCCTTGTTTTTTTCTCTGCCTTAATTGAGCAATGTTTTGCTAACCTTTGAAGATGGTGTGGAAAACATAACAGTGTACAATAGGGCTGTGCAATACATTAAAATGATCAAAATATTGCTAATGTACATATCACACCATACAAAACGCAATGGTTTGCAATAAATTTGCGTTTTAACACAAAAGTATTTTCCTTTGAAAGACTTATCAGCACATCAGACAGTGTAGTTACTTGACAATGCACATCTCTGAAGTCAAGCTGAGATCTTCTGGAATCTTTACAATTTCAGTATGGATGAAAGCAATTGAAACAATAGAAAGGTTTTTTGGTGTTTTTGATTAGCTAATTGTTCTTACTGTTTTCAAGTTGATGTAACTTGGCGCTAAGCATTGGTGATACTTATTTAATTGACTTGTTTGCTTGTTTACATTGTTACATTTAAAAAAAAAAAAAGATTTGTTTTATGTAACAGTAAAACATGGCTATTCACATTCAGAAGCAGTGATGCTTTTTTTCCCTAAAATAATATGCAACATATGTTTCAACATATGTTAAAAAATATTGCATATTGAATAGGTTAGTATATCTACCATGGATTGTTTCGCTGTGCATAGTGTTGGAATACAAATTTACAAAATGTTAAAAATCTAGGATCCAGTGCAATAGTATACTACAAATAACTGAAAAATGTATGTACATTTGCATTTTACATTTTGAGGTAAAGGTGATGACTGCAGCACAACCAGCAAGTTTTGAAATAAAAATCCTGCTTTAATGGCCTATTTCTATTGAGTTGCACACTCGGTGCGATGCGGGTCACCTTTATCAGAATTGCGTTTCCACTGCCAAAAGAAAAGCAATTGGTGAGCGTGGTTTATGACAGAAAGTTTCAGTTGTCGTCATTCTCGCTTGAGGAAATGTCAAAGTAAAGCTGTACGGGTCGTTCACATATCATATGAGAAGCACTTCTCACAAAACAGATGCTTTATACTGATAAATACTTGTGTATGAATGGTTATTACTAACCTTTTTATGAACATGCTTTGATTATAACTGTAGATCAATGATAGGGCGAAAAAGCCTACTGTAACGTCTGCAATTATATAAAATATATAAATAAATGCACATGCAGCCCTTTAAGCCGCCTTTCTACTGCACACCACATTTAGACATGACTGTTGGAATACCCCCTTCTTGTGGCAATCGCACAGAATTTTTAGTGTTGTAGTGCACCATGGGAGAGAAGCTGCTTGTGGTGTCCGAAAAAAAGTGCAAAAAGAACCTTTATTCTCTGCACGTTCACCATGATTGAATAAATGAATAGTGAGAAACTCAAAGACCGCCAAAATTTTGGAGGGAATGTGAAGACAGCATTGAAAAAATAATATTTTTTATTGCTCATTTATGAATAGAAATGTTTTTAATATAGACTTTTTTCTAATTAAAAAGATAACAAAAAAAAACCCTCCTATTTCTCATCTCGCACACACAGACTTGCTTGGACAACACTATAATACATCACATCCGGTCAGCCGGTCTAGTATGGTCTAGTCTCAAGAGTTCAAGTATTTTAACGAATCCGCAGCTAAAATCGGATCTGAATTTTACGCAGACGGAGATAATCGGAACTCCACACAGCTTCTGAAATACTCTCTATTGAAAATGAATGACTTCCGGTCTGTCGCTTGTCATATGCAGTGGAAAGGCAGCTTTACAGTCTCCAATATGTTACACATTACAGATAAACTACACACAGCATACATTTAGTCCTTATTTGGGTTCAAAAACAACATGGAACATATAGCCTACAGTCAGTGCAAACCTTTCATCCTCATCTTTAATCTTAACCAGCTCATGTAACCTCTTGTTAGACAGTATTTCTGTCATTCCAAGTTTATAAAAGAATGATGATAATAGTTAAACATGGCAGTTTGTTCATGTTTTAGGTTGCTGAAACAATCGTTTGCTCCTTTGTTTTTCATGCTTCACTCTCACGCTTGTCCACTTCTGAAAGGATGTCAGAAGCACTTCAATAATCATGCGCACATTATTATCATCAGTTTAAGAAGTTTGTTATTTCAAATATAGACGTGCAACAAACACGCGAGAAAGTGAAACCGCTCGCGCTTTAGACGGCCTTGTAAACAACTACAGGGTTTACAACTACTATAGATTCTGCTCTTCTTTTTGGCCTTGTGGCTGTTCATCAAAATGACAACAAGGTTTGTTTTGGCTAGGGTCAACCTTGGCTCATTATTATATGTATACAGTATATTATTAATGTGTAATGTCTCGGCTGTGTATTTGAAATTGGTGCTTCCTTTGTTTTTATTCTTCTGGCTTGTTTCACAAATGAGTGACGTGTCTCTGTAAACCAATAGCATTCAGCTGTGCATCTTACTCCACCTTTTGGTACCCTTTTGTTGTGCTAGGTATCCTTCCGAAAGGGTACCCAAAAAGTGGTATGGTTCGATTTGCTTTTTGGGGCCTTTTGACAGTGGAAACGGCCATAAAGGACCATACCGTAGTATACCAATCAGTGGAAACGGGCCATAAGATACCCGAGAGTCTACGGGTCATACTGACATACTTTGTAAAAGTATGTCAGTATGTCAGTGTAAAATCGAGATTAAAAGAGAGATTTTTCCTATGTCAATGGTTATAGGTTTCAGCTTTCTTCTTTTGTGTTCAACAGAAACTCATAAAGGTTTGAAATGTATTGAGGGTTAGTAAATAGTGAGTATATTTACATTTTGGGGTGAACTATCCTTAAAATAACATGCTGCTTTGCTAAAGCTTGGCCATAGGAGAAATGGTCGTGCCCAACTGAGCCTCTTTCTCTCGAGGTTTTTTAAATTCTTCACTTTCACCAATTGGTGAAGTTTTTTCCTCGCCGCTGTCTCCACTGGCTTGCATGGTTCGAGATCTGTAGAGCTGCGCATCGATGGAATTGCTCTTCAGTGTTTGGACTCTCAGTAGTGATTATTAACCCACACTGACCTGAGCTAAACTGAACTGAATTTATCTTTGAAAACTGAACTGACACTGTTTCAATTCACTATAAACTTCTATGTGAAGCTGCTTTGACACAATCTACATTGTATAAGCGCTATACAAATAAAGATGAATTGAATTGAATTTAAGCTATGGAATGTCAGAAACTTCAACCAATAGAAACTGGATATTGTGTATAGTTGGTGGGTTGGAATGAGTAAGACCAGTCAGGTAGTTTTTTTTCTAACAAGGGGATACTTGAATTTGGTGAATTGACAGTTATTACATTTACCTTTTGAACATACAGTAGAAATACAGAATTACAGTAGATAATCACTTCTGCTGGTCCACCAATCATATTACTTACATGCTTGATTTCCCACAAAAAACAACCCAAAAAAGCCTTATTTGATTGGGTGGGCCAGCTGTTACTGTAGAGTGGCTCAGTGAGCATTATGATACAAGTCATGATAGTATACAGTACATGTTTTTTTTTATTTTGTTCAGGGATCTTTGATGAATATAAGGATCAGAGTATCCAGTAGGGCTGCACAATATGTAGTTTCAGCATTGATATCACATGTGCGCATCTACAAGTCACATCGCAAGATCTGCAAAGGTGACAAAAAGCTACAGAACAAATGATTTCTAGAGTCACTGCTAAGTTTAACCATAAACGAGTGAAGATTTATCATTTGCATTTGTTTAAGGCCTGTGACTGAGCATTTCAAGAGAGTTTAAATATTTTGGCACAAAAACTGTTAAATAATATAAAATTTATTTCTACATTTATTTCTTGCATATTTTTTGTCCAGTTCTAGTCCAAATATCTACATTCCATAGTAAAAACAAGATTATTTTACTTACCCTAATGGCAGATAATTTTCCTGTTTTAAGAAAAAACTCGTAATTTTGAGTTATTTCATCTGAAGGTGAAAAAAATACTTTTATATTATAAAAATATTTTTACTTGATCTTATAATTTTTTGATGTTTGGAATAGAAAGCAGACAATGCAAAGTAAAAAATTGTTATCACTGTACCTGAATAATGTTAGACTCCCCAGAAAAATGTGAAATTGAGCTATTCATATTGGGAAACTATATTTATATTGCAATATTTAATGCATAAAAATAAAATATCAAATAAGAGTTTTTCAATATCGTGCAATTCTAGTCAGACCCCATAGCTTTTTGCAATTCCACAATCGATGAATTCAATGCAAAATCAACAAAAAGTCGAAATTTTTTGTGATCCTGCAAAATTCTTAATTAAACGTAAAATAATCATAAAAAATTTAAATAATCTCATAAAACATCAAATTCCAAACCATATAATCAAATTTTATTTATTTCAGTTTGCAATGAATTATTTTACATGACTTATAGACATTGCACACGCATCGCACATGATGTATTTCAGTCTCACCTGCGCCCTCACAATCTTTACATTAAATGGAATGAGGGGCAGGGGGAGTTTTCCGATTGTGCAGTAAGCAGACGCAGGTGAAGCGCAAGTGATTTACATGTGAAGTCATAGCAAAAATGAGATATAGACATCCTGTGGTGCGAATTGGGCGCTTTGTGCATTTGACACGCTTCAGACTGCAAAAGAAAGTTGGAGCAAACGGAGCAGTGGAATAAACAGGTGGAGATGAGATCAAGGATGACGGCCACTGGTTGTGACCGAATAGAAGGACATTATTTGTGCTTTACATGTATGGCTTGTTTCCCAGAGATGGGTTGCGGCTGAAAGGGCATCCATTGCCTAAAACATATGCTGGATAAGTTGGCTGTTCATTCTGTTGTGGCAACCCCGGGTTAATAAAGGGACTAAGCCGAAAAAAGAAAATGAATGAATGAATGTATGGCTGGTATTATGATCTGCCTCAAATCGATAAATTATTTTGTTTAACTTTTTCCCTGCAGTTAACAGGAGAAAATGCTTCCCTGCCATTGACGAGTTTTACGCCAATCCGTGTTTTAGGTGTATTACAGTAGGGGAAGCCCTAATGCATGTCCTATGTGTGACATGATGTCAGATGCTCTGGGGAGTGAACTCTAAGAGAAAGTAAGATCGTGGATATATATTTTACGTTTATATATATTTTTTAAGCGCAAAATTGTCAGCACATTTCTGGGAATTTTCCACCACCGTAATTTTTATCGCAAAAATCTGCCTAGTATCCGGAGATATTTACAATACATAAAAATGCTTAAAGTGTGTGAGCTGTTTTTCACATTGCTAAAAATAGAAGCTTTGTACTATAGATACTAGGATTTTGAGGTCACCACCAGTATTGTGCATTCATACTTAACAAGAGTCTTTCTGCTACAGTATGCTGAATCTGTGTGTAAGGCAACGGCTTTTCTTCTCTCGCGATTCTGTTAAAATAGTCTGTTGGGCAATTTTTGCTTTCTTCACTTTATAAATAATGAATCAGTCATAAATTGTGCTAAACAACAGCTCCTACTTTTCATGTCACAACAGAGTTTTGATTAAAGAGTGAAGTGGAGTGTCTGTGTATCTGCCTTTTATTTCTGTGTCTATAATTGATGTAGTGTGAGAGGGTCTTTGGATTGCCTGCAGCATTAATGAATCTTTTATTCAGACCGGCTGCCTGTGTGTTGGAGAGCTGTGATGTGGGTCATTTCTACAGTCTTGTTTCCTCTGCGACCCGATGACCAGAGATTCACATATCACCATTTGGATCTTTTGACCCTGCTATGCTGGATCTCTGGGTTTAGCTGATAACAAACATCTCCTTAATGAACTTGTTTTTTTTCTCCCTGTGCTTGTACAAAAGCTCTAAAGGAAAACCTGCCATACATCTGAAGCAGCTGCATGTATGTATATATATATATATATATATATATATATATATATATATATATATATTTTTTTTTTTTTTTTTTAAGTATTTTTTTTATATTTCCCAAATGATGATTAACAGAGCAGGGAAATTTCCACAGTATGTCTGATAATATTTTTTTTCTTCTGGAGAAAGTCTTATTTGTTTTATTTTGGCTAGAATAAAAGCAGTTTTTAAAATTTTTTTTATGGTTTATAGTGGGGATAGTTGATATCGTTTGCAATATTCAATTCAATTCAATTCATCTTTATTTGTATAGCGCTTATACAATGTAGATTGTGTCAAAGCAGCTTCACATGGAAGTTTATAGTGAATTGAAAAGTGTCAGTTCAGTTTTCAGTGTTTAAGTTCAGTTTAGTTTAGTTTAGCTCAGTTCAGTGTGGTTTAATAATCACTACTGAGAGTCCAAACACTGAGGAGCACTTCCATCGATGCGCAGCTCTACAGATCCCGAACCATGCAAGCCAGTGGCGACAGGGGCGAGGAAAAAACTTCACCAATTGGCGAAAGTGAAGAATTTAAAAAACCTCGAGAGAAACCAGGCTCAGTTGGGCACGACCATTTCTCCTATGGCCAAACGTCTTGTGCAGAGCTGCAGTCTAGGCGCAGTAGCTGGACCTCCGCGAAGACACGTCTGTCCTTGGAGCATCAGAGGAATCAGTCTTATGCTCTCCATCATGACCACCACAGCAGCAGCTTAGGATACGGCCTGGTCCGGGAGCCTTGGAATCGTCTCGTCGCTGGTCTTGGATCGCATCAGTGGCACTGCATAGTCTGAGGGCCTCGAGATGAGTACCCCCATGTGGAAATACAGAATAAGGAGAATAATTAGCGTAGCTGCTGTTCATAGTGTATATAAACAAGAAGCAAAATCGTGTGTGGGGCACATCATGCGTCACACCGCTATGTAATGCACTAAGTGTATGCTTTGCTAAAAAGATAGGTCTTTAATCTACTTTTGAAGAGTGAGAGTGTGTCTGAGCCTCGGACATTATCAGGAAGGCTATTCCAGAGTTTAGGGGCCATAAATGAGAAGGCTCGACCTCCTTTACTCGATTTAGCTATTCTAGGTACTACAAGAAGCCCTGAGTTTTGAGATCTTAAAGAGCGGGTTGGATTGTAGCGAGACAAGAGGTTGGTTAGATAAACAGGAGCTAGGTTATTTAAGGCTTTATAGGTAAGAAGCAATATTTTAAATTCAATACGAAACTTAACAGGCAGCCAGTGTAAGGAGGATAAAATTGGGGTGATATGATCATATTTTCTAGACCTGGTAAGAACTCTGGCAGCTGCATTTTGTACTAGCTGAAGTTTGTTAATAGAGGATGCTGGGCAACCAGCAAACAGAGCATTACAGTAATCCAGCCTAGAAGTCATGAAAGCATGAACTAGCTTTTCTGCATCTGAGATGGATAGCATATTTCGCAATTTAGCAATATTTCTTAGATGAAAGAAGGCAGTTTTTGTGACATGGGATATATGATTTTTAAAGGTTAAATTGCTGTCTAATATGACACCCAGATCTTTTATAGTAGAGCTAACGCTAACTTTGTATCCCTCTAATTGCAGGTCGAGTTGTGAGAACTGCTGTGTACAGGATTTAGGCCCAATAAGTAATAATTCTGTTTTGTCTGAGTTTAAGAGAAGAAAATTGTTGGTCATCCAGTCTTTAACATCTTTAATACACTCAGTTAGCTTAGACAGTTTAGACATCTCATCAGGTTTAGTTGAAATATATAATTGAGTATCATCTGCATAGCAGTGAAAACTGATCCCATGTTTTCTAATAATGTCCCCCAGGGGAAGCATGTATATTGTAAACAGCAAAGGGCCTAAAACTGATCCTTGAGGGACCCCGTACTTTACCAGTCTTACTTGTGAAAGTTGTCCATTAATATTCACAAACTGGTAACGATCAGCTAAGTATGACCTAAACCATTGAAGAGCCTGTTCTTGGACACCTGTAGAATATAAGCGGTCTATGAGAATATTGTGATCAATGGTGTCAAAAGCGGCGCTAAGATCTAGTAGAACTAATGCAGATAAAAATTCTCTCTAGAATTAAAAATGTCACTTATCGTAATTTCAACAATTGGCCTGTGTAATTGTTTAAAGTCTGTTTACAAAGAGAGATTTACTGACATACTTTCACTCTAAATTCACCTTATCATACCAGTCAAGTGTTTGAAATAATCCTTTTTGTGACCAGACATGGATTACTATTACAGAAGGAAGAAGAAATCATATTACTGTATGTGTAGTTCTACTGTTGGTTAAAATGCTACATTTTGTATAGAAATAGTGAAATGGTGAAATGGTGAACTTGACTAGAATTTAAATTTATTCCAGCTATTAATGCACAGTAAAGTGATGACATCAGAATACAACTATTCATCATTCTGAAGTTGAATAATTGGTCACACTTTATTTTGATGGTCCGTTTGTTGAATTTATGTTACATAGCATCTACATGCCAACTAATCCTCATTAGATTATAAGTAGACTCTTAGGTTGGGGTTAAGATTGGGGTTGGGGTTGAGGTTAGGGTTAGTGTAAGTTGACATACTTGCAAAGTTGCTTCTAGTCAGTTAAATGTCTATTGAAGGAGCAGTATTGACATATATTAAGCAGACAGTCTACTAATACTCAAATGGACCATCAAAATAGAGTGTTACTGAATTATTATGTTTGAGACATATGCTTGTCATTTTGCCATTGAGAACACTATTAGACCATTTTTTTCACTGGTAAAATGAAACATTTGTCCTTATCAGATTCCCTCTTGCATTATATAACATTATATATAGGCTAGAGTAGTTATACTGACCCATTAAACATTTAGTGTTCACTATGAAAGTAAAAACATATCAAATGCTTGTCATAATTCTAACTCAAAAATGCGATATGATCATTTAAATAATGTGCGCGGTGTTGGTTTCACTTTCATTGCCCAATGGTCATGTCATGTCTGCCGTCACTTTGAGTTCAGTTTGCAACAAACTAAATGTTATTTGCAATTTTATTACCTGTTATTTGGAGCCTATGCAGGTTCTGTTCCCTAAAGCAGACATCATTGGCGGGCATTCGCGTGTCCACTCGGTAGTAAACAAACAGTGCGTCAGCTCACGTGTGATTTTGTGGCTGCGAATCATCATTACCAGTAAATGAAGACAGAAATGACATTTTTGGGTGAATTATACCTTATAAATACAGTATGTGACACTTTTAGCACCATTTGGAGGTGTCCATGTCGCTAAGCAACATATATAAAAACAATGCGAAGACTTGTGCGGCCACATTTATGCTTCTCTCCTGACCGTGAAAATATAATTGGCTGAATTGTAGAAAAGCTGAATTAAGAATATGTGTAGGGTCGAATCGAGATTGCTATCTTTTTTCGATTAATCATGCAGCTCTATCTACAATGCCAATAACTAGTTTATAGCTACATTCATACTCTACAACCATCCAGTTTTTCTAAAAAGTTGTTGTTGTTTCAGGAAATGGAATGATTTTTGGTGACAAATCTTATTTTGACACAAATTGCTTTGAAAACTCAACAATGCATTGTGGGCAAATGTACTACTTTTTTGTTATGTTTGTGGCTGTTTTGGCCCTTATTGACTTTATTTATGAGGACATTTGTTAATTGCAAATTTATGACACCACATAATTACCCATTATTGATTGTTTTCCCTTTTGGGAAGAGGTAAAATTTGTAGTTTTTACTGTTAATCATCAGCTCCAGTGCAAAAAAAGCTAAGGTTGATCAGGACTGAGGTTGATTAAAATATTTATGCAAAAAACATTGATACATTTTTACAGCAGTTTAATTTAGTGGATGTTTTCATCCCAAACATGCCGAAAGAATTTGAACAATACACAAGGATTAAACTTTTTTAATGTGTTTTTTAAAAAAAACTTGTATTATACATTGCCGTATGCTGCCTGCTATATACTAAACATTTGGAAATGCACCTATCATTGTCAAATTAGGGATAAATAGATAAACTGAATGTCTTTATTCTTTCACTTGATCTGGTGCACAAAACCGAAATATTTTTTTATGGGTCTGACTGAGTCAACTGAGTCTGAGTCTGACTGACTGAAACTCACTGACCTGTTATAGGTATTCTGTTTCTCAAAAAAATGTATTTCATAGCCTCAGAAGAAGAGCAATATAGTCACAAAGACTGCTTTTATGATACTATTATGAGATTCCATTTTGAAACTCGAACATTTCAATGTCAGTGGATTCTTTGTTATTTTCTATTTTTGTGTTCCATGAGTGAGTTAAATGGATTTGAAATGACATAAAAAGGAGTGAATGATGCCAGAATATTTATTTTTGGGTGTGCTATTGCTTTGAAGCTCACGATGAGTACTCGAGCCCCTTGAATAGAGAAGGCAATCTGAAACAGACAAAAAGCAACTTATGAACATGTGACCTAATGAACTAAATGCAAAACAAATGTGCTATTTAAGGAACATCATAATTATAAGGAAAATGTGTGAAAAACTTAAATAGCTCAGATCTAACACACATCCAATATTTACAACTGTAATGTGTCTGTTTTTATGTCTGTGTTGGCATATTGGAAAATAGCTATTATTCAACTATTTATTCAAACATTTATTCAACAGTAGGACATGACTCAATGGTGAGAGCTTTTATTCAGATAAACAGCCTGCTTTGCAAAGCAAGGGTTTCATGCAGTGTGTGCATGTGTTTGCGCTTCTGCCGGTCTTAGATGGTTATTGTATGTGTATGTTTATGGGTTAAATGCGCTTGTATATATTTGGCTCTGCATAATTCTGCTTTCGTATAAGCTTAAGTAAACCACCATTTGCAAAAAACTAAAACTTTAGCATATTAGAAATACAGCTGTCAGTTCCAGACTACTGGTAACACTGTCCAAAGTCTTAGCGTTTTTTGGGTCAGAGGAAATTGTAGCTGTTTTGCACCTGACTCTTGAAAGGGTCACGAAACACCAAAACATATTTTTAGAGATGTAGACAGACATATATGTGTCCCACGTTGCTAAAAACACTATTAGGACATATATATTTCACTAAAAAGTGAAAATTGGTTGTTTTTGCATTATTTCGAGCAAATTCATTCTTCCGGTTTGTAAAGAAATTTTGAAGCTACGTCACGGCCATGCGATTCTTGTGTTAATTCCAGCTTGGACACTAGATGTCTGTACAACGGGACGTCTTTGAGTTTTCATCATTAATTCATGAGAAAGAACCAATCAGCATGCTCTATTGTGAATGAGGTGCAACTTCATTAATATGCATGATAGCTTTGAAGACCTTTTTACCTGTCAGTGTTCAGACGGCAGAGAGATGCCACGTTGTGTTGCCAACCGTAATGAAAACAAGTGGAAGAAGAAGAATTGTTTGGAGTCATGGGTCATCAGTGTTGTGTTTATAAATGTGCCGCAACAAAGTTTTTTTTCATTTCACCCATATGAGAGCACAGCTGGTGTGTTGGAGGGTTTCTGCAGGGTCTTAAAAAGTCTTAAAAAGTCAAAAATTTAAAAATCTAAATTTAAGGCCTTAAAAAGTCTTAAATTCGCTATTCTAGGTCTTACATATTTTTGCACAGGTCTTAATTATCCGATGTCTATTTAACGCTATATCTAATGCTTATTTAAATTCTTTTTTTGTTGCTGTTGCTTGGTTTTCGTGGTGTTGTAGTTCTTCATTTCATTAGTCCAATTGTAATTTGCGGTATCACAACTACAAATGAGGCTGACATACAATAGCAAATCAGCTCTCTGCTAGTGAACAGTTTGTGCGACGCCGCATTTGATTTGAGTTGAATATGAAACACTTTGAAGAGATTTTGTCTGAAACGGGTATGACTGTACACACATCTTCTTTATGATCCGTCCATGCGTAGTCATATATTGTATGTTTTTGTTTTTAGTCTTGCCATAATAAAAATATAATTGTAGAGCAACCCAAGTTCTGTTGCCATTAATATTTAACTTTAATAGGTAGAACTGTCAGAGATATGAACAAAAGCGATGTGACGCATCATTTAGATTTAAAACAATTAGATTTAAAATCTTGAATGGTTATAAAAATCTTTTGAATAAATTATAAAAATAATAAAAACAATTATCTTGAATGACATTAATGATATGACCAGTTCCGGAAACTTTTTACTTCTGTTTATCCCCCTGATTTTATTGTCTGTTGTTTTTTGACCGCTTCCTGTCATTTAAAAAAAATATCTCAATGGCGAACGCGTCAAGTATAAAAGCCTTGCCATTTTGTGAGGTGTGCGATGTGGCACCAGGCGAAAGTATAAATCGGACTTAAGATGTTTGTTTGTTTGTTTTTTCTGTAGTTCAATGGTGCATCCAACCTGTCTTTAGTACTGTTCAATTTGAATACATTTATTTTACCACTAATTTAGTGATTTTGCTTTTTCTCTTTATGTGTATGCGTGTTTTTGATATTGTGATATAGGTCTTAAATTTAATACTTAATGGTCTTAAAAAAGTCTAAAAAAGTCTTAAATTTGACATTACGATATTTGCAGAAACCCTGTGTTGGCCCACGTTTGTTTCAGTGGTCTACT
Organism: Danio tinwini; assembly: GCA_903798205.1. Lineage (NCBI taxonomy): Eukaryota > Metazoa > Chordata > Actinopteri > Cypriniformes > Danionidae > Danio > Danio tinwini. The sequence goes on along the minus strand of CAIGQZ010001680.1, from coordinate 482,022 downwards.
AACACGCGACAAACATGTGTTTGTAAGGAACATTTTTTACTCAAGAGCTTTTCGCATCTGTTAATGTTGAAATCCGTATTTTGCACTCGACGCAGTTCCAGTTTGTGTTGATTGTCCTGCCTACAGATTTGGTAAGTGTGCGATCAGTTGTTTATGTTTATTCAGATGGCAAAGCTAGTTCGTATCGTCAGCAGTACTCTTTTAGATTTTAAAGACATACCTAAGTCAAAATGATTTAGCTACTAAGTTTAAGTATGTAATATCACTACAATATTATAGACTGAAAGATCTGTTGTAAATGCTGCTCTCCGAATGTAAACATGTAAACACTTTAATCAAACTATTACCATCGTGTAGGATTTTCACCATGTATGATTTTCGCTGCACTTTGTGACAGGATAGTCTATACTCACACGGCAGTTTGACGCTATTCTTTGCACCTATAAGTCTCTGCATCTACCAAGAAATGTGGAGGATTTTTTTCTCCCATACGGCGTGCAGTATTAAAAATTCCATTAAAACTACACTCTTCTAGCAGTTTCATGCATCCAATATCTTGTTTGTCACAGAGCACATGAAACATCCCTGAATGAAAGTGAAAGTGAATGTTTAGATGTTAACATACAGTAGCTTATGTTTAAAGTCACAGAAATCACCTTTTTTTCCCTAATTCTGATGCATGGTTTGAACTTCAGCAGACGATTCTTACATTTTCTGTATCTCAATTATTTATACTCTGCCCTAAAGGCATGTGCTCTTTTTTTTTCAAAATAGTCACATTAAGCGTTGACTTTAAAACTCTAGCTGTGCATAGAGCCCATTACACGTCACAACGGCGCGTATCACAAGTTCAGTGATTGGTTGGCTTGGTATCAGTGACAAGCGTGGGGAGTGCTTAGAGCCACGAGCCCAATGAAGCAAGTGTTAAGTCCCGTGAAGTCAGATGGAAAGTTTTGCTATGCGTTTACCTTATGATTAAAGTTGTTGCATGTCCCCCAGTTCAGAGTGAGCTAGTTTTAGCTACTTGTAGCGTTTAGAATAAACAAAATACCCACGAAGAAACTCAACACAGAGGAACATAAAACCTACTGCCAGCTAGCGTTTCATAAAGTGTTATTGCAGAGCAACACAAACAGCGTGCAGAGGTATAAATGCACGGCTGCATGCAAGGCTTGCACTGTGGGTCACGATCACTCAACGCAGAAGTAAAAACTAGCCTTTAGTCATTCAAAATAGTCTTGTGCCACTTTTGTATGTCCGCCATGTTTGTAGTCACTTGTTGCTAGTGCCAGACAGTATCTGCAGACATTTTTTGTGATTTATGTGGAATAATTTTGGGAGTATCATAAATAAAAACTTAATATATGAAGTAAAAAAAAAAAAAACTTTTTTAACTTTTATTTAATTATTACAATGCAAATCAAATTAGATTCACCTAATTAGTAAACAAAGCAATTCTCTTATGTTATACATCTATTAAAAGACAGAAAATATTACTAAATAAATACGTACTAAGTACATAAATCACATGAACATTTTCGTATTTGTCTATAATATTACTGAAATTAATTTCAAAACTGAATAAACCTAAATTTACACAAGTAAATAAATAGACTCAATGCTGGGCTAAAAATCTGCGGAAATCTGCGAATTCCATGTGGGCCTACTTATTGTCTATGTCAGTAGCTCTCAACAATTTTGCTCTGACGCGCAATGTACTATTAGCTGTTAGAGTATGCACAGATATGCTCTTTGAATTTCTACAGGAAATAGTAGATCATCTGGTAAATTTTAGCATACTATGATCTGGGACACTCAAAATACTATTTCAGATGGATAGTATGCAAATTGGAAAGCAGCAAGCCTCTACATGCCTAAATGCATTGGCTTGCTACCATGTGATTGGTTGATTAGATGATACTTGTGTTAATAAGCTGCTGAAAAGCTGTACCTAATAAAGTGGCCATTGTATTTGTCTGTGTGTGTCTAATAGGTGTGCGCTGAGTGTGATCAGTGGAAAGTGAATGAATAAATAATTGGGGTGGCATACGGAGGCAGCTGCTCTCTGTTGGCTTCTGAAGTGGCGCAGGGTGAGGTGAGACAGGCGACGGCGGAGACTACCGTTTACTCACAACCAGGAGTCTGTTTACCGGAACAAACCAGTTGCCACAGCTACTTGAAGCGACTGCGTGCTGTGACCGTAATTAGCCGTATCTGTATCCTAGATTGCTCAGTAAGAGGTTTAGGAAGTTGCTGTACAATTCAGACAATTGACTTCATGCTGACTGATGCGACTCATCTGATACGTAAAGAAACCCACAAATTCCATAATATATTGAGAATATCCAGCATATAGAAGATAAGTCTATTTTTGTGGTTTAAATGGGTCTTGTTATGCTCTTTTACAAAGTATGGATTTAGTTTTGAGGGTGTACTAGAACATGATCTCAAGCTCATTGGTTCGATAAAGGCATTTGACACCTCCTTGTCAAAAGCAACCACTTCCATCTGCTTAGAACGGCTGACGTTATGTTTATGTTATGTCATGTTAATAATATTTGTTGTGTGTTGGATATTTGAATATACATGAGTACTAATAAAACAAAACATTTATGGTTTGTAAAATACACACTGTAGTCTATATGGGAGTTTCCAGTGTTAAAAATTATTACACATAATCTAACAATGTGTTATTCACATCAGATACACACTTGCTGCGTCCCAATTCTCATACTTATACTATGCCCTAAAAGTGTACTTTTTTGTGAAGGAAAAATATATACTTTTGAGTGTGTAACAGAAGAGTATGCAAGCTTTGGGACATACAGTACTACTTCCTCATTAACAGATCATTGTATTGCTTACTTATGAGTCCTGTCAATCATCCTCACATTATCCACTTTTCTGTCATATTTAATTTCCTACCTTATTGGAGAAGATGCAGCAGGTTAATCTCCCATTCATGAGTCTTTACACAGAGAAATCTTCTCAGGTCTTTGGATAATTATGCATTCAGATGTTAATGTCCAAACACGTCTTTATATAAGTTCAGTATTGTTGTTGCAGATGAAATAGAACACAGAAAACATTTAAATATTTTCCAATTGGCTAGATATTAACTAACAGTCATACAAACATCTTTACTGAAGCCTGTCTACTTGACGGTTGGTCTCGCGCATCCGCCATGTTTGTAGTTTATTTACACTTTTCACTCGTGTTTGTAGTTTTAATCGAATTCACGTCCAACACGCAGTGTACTGTGAGCAATATCAGAGGTTAGAGAATGGACGGTTCTACACTTAAAATTTTACCAGAAATTGTAAACCATCCAAGAACCTTGGGCATACTCTATTTTGCATACTACGATTTGGGACATACTAATTCTATTTTCAAATACTATTTAGGACGAAGAGTATGTCAATTGGGACAGTTATTAAATTTACATGTTGTAAATGCAGTGATTCTAATCTCCACTGCAGCACATGCTAACATGGCAGCAACCATCACCCATCAAAAATCAAAGAATATGATCATTATTAAAATGTTTTAATGAAGTATATGCTTTTACACATGTGAGAAACAGGGGGCCCTATCAAACACTCGGCGTAATAAGGTGCAAGATGTGTTTTGCATGATTTGTTGTTATTTTCAGACCAGCACAACCCTAATTTTCATGTTTTGCACCATGTTGTTTAAATAGCAAATCCATTTGCGCCACTTTGTGGACTCATGGGTGTTCCGGTCTAAAAAGGAGGTGTGTTAAGGGGTGTTTAAGGTGTATTTTTGAGGAACTAATATAGACTGCACCATTGCCCAATTAAAAGCTGGTCTAAAGTCCAACGCACAGCGCGTTAGTTATGTGCCTTTGTAGACCAAAGTGCTTACACATTGCTTAATACACACATGATGTACAGCAATACACAAATAATGTTACAAAAATTTTATTTTCTACATAGATATAAAGACCACTGCCTGCATGCCTTCTTTATGTCGAGGGGCTTTATTTTTTTGTTTATTCATGACAATTTGCATTTGTATAATGTTATTATTATTAGCATTATTATTTATTTTATAGGATGTGTGTTTGGATATGCTATAACTCAGTTGTTTGACCACAATTGTTAATTTATTAGTTTGCTGGAAATTAGAACTGAATTTAGAAATAGTTTTAAAACAAATCTTTGCACTCAAAAACAAAATTAATATGTATGCTAACGAATGTCTTCAGTGGAGTGTGTTTCCTTATCCATGAAAGTAAAGGACTACAGTAAAGAGTAAAAGTAAAGAGAAAGTAAAGAGGTCGAATGGAGGAGGCTCGTTCGTTATCCTTGCCCAGATGGTCTCTTTAACTGTTTTCTCGCTAATGAAGCATTTAGTTTTTCCACTTACAAGTTGGAAAAGCCATAGCAAATGCGCCATGGCGTGATGCAACTGACACCTAATGGGAATAGTTTTTATGCCCATTATGCTCAAAACACACCCATAACTCATTAAGAGAATAAGCACAACCCTGTTAGACCATGCACCGGAGTGCAGACCATATTTTCCATCCTTAAAATAGCAAAAGTTTGGACATGCCCTTGATGCTTTTGCGTCTTGCAATTTAGACTTTGCGCCTAGATCATTAAAATAGGGCCCAGAATTCGATATTTCACAATATAATCAATTAGAGCTGAAAATATTGATCAAGAGAGTTGCACAGAAATAAACATTACAAACCTTAGAAAAGAATTCCTGTTGTCCAATTGAGCCTTGAATAGAAATTTGAATAGGAAGTTTCTAAATATGAAATACTGTAGCTCCCTTTTTTGAGTAAACTTTAAGATTTGTAACTTTGTAAATATTTATATGCCTAAAACACAGACTATACACTGTATATTAGGACTATCATTCATTAATTTTCCTTTGGCTTAATCCCTTTATTCATCAGAGGTGGCCACAGTAGATTGAATCGCCAACTTATCCATCATGTTTTACACATCAAATTCCTTTCCAGCCGCAACCCATTACTGGGAAGCATCCATACACGCTCACATTCACACAGATACACTATGGCTATTTTAGTTTATTCAATTCACCTACAGTATAGCGCATGTCTTTGGACTGTGGGGGAAACCGGAGCACCCGGAGGAAACCCACTTGAACCTTTTTGCTGTGAGTCGATAGTGTTAATAACCACTGAACCACCATGCCACCCTATATTATAACTATATACACTGTATTAAAAGGGATAATAGGAGTGTTTTAAAGGTCTCCACCAGACTTACTAGAGGGAACTCCAGCTATATGTACGCTCTTCCAATAAATTTCAAGCAAATTGGTTGTAACAACATGACTGGTTTGTGGTTTTTCAACTTGTTGTAACACATTGAAATTCAGAAGTGGTCACAGGAGACCTTTTGAATGCATTTTAATATCAGTTGTGCTCTAAATGGCAATCTGTCTTTGCTTTTTACTCTGAATGTGAGATGGATGTTTATTTGACAGGACGTGGTCAGTGCAGATCACTGTCTCAGTATGTTTTCCAGTCTAGGTTATAGGTTTTCAGTCATTCATGTTGTAACATGTCAGGGAAAATGAACACAAAAGCTTTCTAAGCTGGGCATAAATTTTAAAGACGTGACACTATAGTGCTTCATTAGGAAACACAGATGACTTCATCCTCACAGGAAGTGATTAATTCTTAAAATCTCAACGTGAGGCTGACACATCATGATGTTCATTAGTTTAAGAGGTGATACTGCTCATTTTCACAATTTCCTGTGTTGTATTAATCCTCTAGAGAAAATACAGTTTTGCTAAAAGAAGTAGCAAATGTCTGGGAGGGAGAGAGAGAGAGAGAGAGAGAGAGAGAGAGAGAGAGAGATGTGTGTGTTTCTATTGACTTCCACAGGCTGATGGGAATGAAGGTTATTTGGTTGTATAGCGCAGAACTAATCTAATTAACCTTGCTGCATTCCTGTGTCCCACACTGTGACCCGTGCTGCTGTTCATAATGAAGAAAAGAGAGTGAGACAGTCAGTGGAATATAAGAAAAGGCAGGCATAAGAATATAATATAATATAACATAATATAATATAATATAATATGCATAAACTATGTGCTCTAAATAAATGTTTAAATAAACGTTTAAACGTTAAATAAATGATAGTAATATAAATAAAATATATTTTATAAAATAAAACCTGTTATAAAATAAAATTCAATAATACCTTAGTAAAAAGCAAGTAAAGATTGTAGGGATGATTTAAATAGGCTTAATGCAAACTAGTCGAAAAAATGCACATGTGTAATGTCAAACTTATGTTAAATATAACCCATAGGCAGAATCAGACATAGAATGCAGACATTGCTTGCTATTTCTGTGCAGAAAAAAAAATCTGTGAATCTATGTTGAAAATTTTTGAGAATATAGTATCTAAAAACCTAAAACATCTAATAAAAAAATAACTTTAACATTTATTTATGGTCTACAATGCAAATCCAATTAGATACACTTGTTTGGTAAACAAGGTAAGTCTCTCATATAATATATCTTCTAAAAGACACAAAATATTTCTTTACAATCTGTATTATAATAAATCATAAGAACATTTGCATAATATCCTAATAATATTATTGAAATTTATATAAAAATGGAATAAATCACACATTCACATAAGTAAAAAAATTAACTCAATGATGGGCTAAAAAATCTGCAGAAATCTGTGGATTTCTGTGCATGCAGATGGGCCAGTATAAGATTCTGACGGTATGATAACTTTGAATAAAAATACCATGGTTTCACTCACGCTATCACGTTATTGTGATTGCTGCTCTAAAATAAGTACTTTTTACATGTCTGATTAAAAAACGTTTTTCTTTATTAAACACAATATTATATTTTAGAAAACATGTCAGGCTAAACAGTTCAAACACATCCTTAACTTCTGCTCTCTTCATTAGTTTCATTAGTTTTGAAGTCTCTTCATTTTGCTACAACACATAAAAAATACATTTACAAAACCCTTACATATAGCTTAAAAATGATATAACAGAACATTTTAGCGGTTTTAAAACCTTGTCTTTTCCAAACCGCGGTAAACCTTGAAACCGGTTATTAACCCATGTCTAATATGGATTCCATCTGAACCTTTATTCCAGCTTAAAGGGATCATGTGACCAAATATTTGCTTTTAATTTACTAACTCTTAGGCTTCGACTGCATGATATTGGAAAAACTGACATCGCGATTTTAAATTGAGCATAATATAACATCATAATATAATGTTGCTAGGAGGGGTGCATGATATTGAAAAAAACGGACACCGCAATATTTAGTTTTCTGCTATACATATTTCCAAAATGAGTATAATTTCACTAGATGACTTCAATGGCATGAATTTGTAATTTTAGATTGATTGGGATAATTTTGTAGGCCTGTATATCTGAATAAAATATAATAAACCAATCTCAAGCATTGATAAATACAATAGAGCAAAAATACAAATAAAATAAGGGGAGTCTAAATAATAATGGAATGGAAGTCTAGAAGTATTCAGGTACATAAATAGAATTATCAAATGTAAAATAACATTGTAAAGACTTTGTTTATCTTTCTTTAAGTTACAAACATTAGAAATTGTTGTGCACGAATACTTAAAACTAGCTTGAAATGCTTACACAGTCACATACCTAAAAATTATAAATGTTATATTGTTTTTGTATATAATATATAATTTGTGTTTGCATATAGTATATTATTATTTTTCAACTATGTCTCTATAGCATTTACTAGACCATAATCCCGTCTCCACATATTTAGATCCTGCGATGTGACAAATGATGGCGATGTGCAAATGCTCACATTTCGATACAGATGCTGAAACGATATATTGTGCAGCCCTTATTGCGGGTTTGATTTTATCATATTACATGAATGGCTCTTTTGTATTTGAACATAATTCATAATTTTGGATTGATTGGGACAATTTTGTAGGGCAAATAAATATGCATAAAATATAATAAACCAATTACAAGTATTGATAAATACAGAAGAGCAAAGATACAAATAAAATAAACATTGGTTTATGGTTTCTGTGGAATCTAAAATTTAATAATCAAATGTAAAATAACAGTTTACAAAGTTGTCAACATTTAAATTGGATTGGAAAAGTAAACAAAATTTTCCTAAGATAAGAACAGGCATTGCTTTTGCATTTAGAACAACTTTGATGAAATGTTTTGATCCACTTAAAATGTTGACTATATGTACAAATACAGAACTCTGTTTTTGTTTTTTATTATTTTATTTATGGTGCCTGAATGCATTACATTCAATTTAAATGCTCACACAGCCACAGGACTTAAAACACATGCAAATAAATGCATTTAGGCATGTGGACATGGTCAAGACGATCTGCTGTAGTTCAAACCGAGCATCAGAATGGGGAAGAAAGGGGAATTAGGGGACTAACGTGGCATGGTTGTTGGTACTGTACCAGACAAGCTGGTCTGAGTATTTCAAAAAATGCTGATCTACTGGGATTTTCACTCTCAACCATCTCTAGGGTTTACAGAGAATGGTCTGATAAAGAGAAAATATCCAGTGAGCGGCAGATCTGTGGGCGCAAATGCTTTGTTAAAGCCAGAGGTCAGAGGAGAATGGCCAGACTGGTTCCAGCTGATAGAAAAGCAACAGTAACTCAAATAACCACTCGTTACATTCAAGGTATGCAGAAGAGCATCTTTAAATGCACAATACTTCAAACCTTGAGACAGATGAGCTACAGCAGCAGAAGACCACACCGGGTGCCACTCCTGTCAGCTAAGAACAGGAAACTGAGGCTACAATTCGAACAGGCTCACTAAAATTGGACAATAGAAGATTGAAAAACATTGCCTGGTCTGATCAGTCTCAATTTCTGCTGAGACATTCGTATGGTTGGGTCAGAATTTGGCATCAACAACATGAAAACATAGATCCATTCTGCCTTGTATCAATGGTTCATTCTGGTGGTGGTGGTGGTGTAATGGTATGGGGGATATTTTCTTGGCATACCAATTGAGCATCGTGTCAACGCTGCAGCCGACCTGAGTATTGTTGCTGACCATGTCCATTCTTTTATGACCACAGTGTACCCATCTTTTTATAGCTACTTCCAGCAGTAGAACACACCTTGTCATAAAGCGTGGATCATCTCAGGTTTCTTGAACATGACAATGAGTTCAGGGTACCCAAATAACCTCCACAGTCACCAGATTTCAATCCAATAGAGCACTTTTGGGATGTGGTGGAACGGGAGATTCGCATCATGGATGTGCAGCCGACAAATCTGCAGCACCTGCTTGATTCTATCATGTCAATATAGACCAAAATCACTGAGGAATATTTCCAGTACCTTGTTAAATCTGTGCCACGAAGGATTAAGGCAGTTCTGAAGGCAAAAGGTGGTCCAACCCGGTACTACTGTAGTAAGGTGTACCTTATAAAGTGGCCGGTGAGTGAATTATCACGACTCCATATTGCACATCCTATAAAGTGACTATTGCAGATGGGTACATTGCAATAACGACCATGAAACAATATAATTTTTTTCAGTAAAACATTTTTTTTACGAGAATATAGTCCTTGATGATTTATAGAATGCAAGTCAATGATATCCACTCCTTTGAGAGACAAAAAGCAGCAAATGAAAATGAAGACTCATGCCTCCAGATAATACACTGAGGTCTTATAAAGCAAAACAATCAATTTGTGAAATAAACTGAAAATTAATTACAACATGATCACCTGTTTTAGTGATTAGTCCCGAGTGCATGACATGACAGTATGAAGGACAAGCTTTTATCAAAAACATAAAGAAATCTCTAATTTCAGACTAAGATCACACATTTGAACATAATATTTCCCTTTCGTAAGTTATAGCATCCAGGATAAGCAACATTTTGATGAACAGTTTTTCATGCTCCACCTACAGCACATCTTGTATGGCCTAAGGGGAGTAGATTTACATCCAAACTATAACTTTAGTGTGTGCGTGTTTGTTTTTTACTCAAACACCACACCCCATAACCTGCGTTATTATTTTGACACTAGACACAGGTGCTGTAACACGAGTATGCATATGGTGCTGTCGTGACGCATGACTTCAAACAAACCCAGACACAAAGCAAGAGCATATTTGCATTTTGTTCTGCATTCATTTGAGAACCACACAGTGAGGATGAGATGAGACAGGGAAGGAAGTATGGTTACTACAGAGCAGCGATCACTGACGTCTGTTACTGCTATAAACGAAGCCCAGATTCAGAGTCAGTGTGCGCTCAGCATAGCCCCCACACTTTCATAACTCTTTAATCATAATTCGAAGGAGCTGAGCGAGTGGGAGACGATCTGGGGACGACATCTATAGTATGTCCAGTGAATCACGTTGGCATCTTTCCTTCCTGCTGACCAAGGCTTTCAGAAAACTCTGCTATTTGATATCTTGTGGTCATCGAGTGGTGTTCATTACCTGTATAGATGAAAGCCTGACATCGTGTTGAGGTTGTCTTTCACGTGCATCTCCTGATTGATTTTTTTTTCTCTCTCTCTTTCTCTCTTTATCTGTCCTCAGGCTCCAACACTGTCCAGGCTTTGGATAAACATGGAGATCCACAACTTCTAAGCAACTGGTTTCCCCTCCCTCTTTTCCTCTCCTCCGTTTCCTCCTCTTTATCTTCTGACTGAAAGCACCGAGATGAGCTCAGAGGAGAAAAGTTCCACCATGTCCCAGAAAATCTCCTCTCCATCTCACAGCAATAGCAGTTCTTCCTCCAAACATGACAGCAGACAGGTGAGTGAATGTGAGTGTGTGTATGTGCGTGGATTGTCAGTCAATGAAGTATATTTATGGAAGTATGCATCACCATGGTATGTAACTCATCCTGTGTCCTTGGACAGCTTTAAGTTGTGTGGATTGGTGTGTAGAGGTGTGTTACCAAATAATCACGGAATATTTTTTTAAATAATTATTTAATAATAATTTTATAATAATTATTATTTCAACTTATCCTAACCTAGGGCTGGGCAATATTGCAAAAAAATCACAATATCATATTTCATATCATTCGATATAGATAATTATTAAATATTTTTACCAAAACATTAAATTTTTTTTTTTTGCCACTTTATTTTAATTTACCAACATGACTATAGCAAATAGATTTTAAACCAAAGTATTTAAACGAAATGTCTGATCTCTTTATAATAAAATAAAATGTTAAAGAGACTCTTCAACTTAATTTTAAATAATAAATAAATAATTTTTAATAAAATTAAAATGTTACAAAGTGTGTGCAACTAAGGTAGATCAACATCTGTAAGGTGTGAATGATAATTATACAGTAAACCTCAAACTCTAAACAAAACAAATTATGATAATCAAATCTGAGCTTTCAGGTACAGAAAGCAGCCATCATTACTCAAATACATAATGAACATTAAAAATTGTGAAGTTGGATGATGATATTACCTTCCTATGCTTAAATTTGGGTGCTAGTGGCTGGGTCGCACAAGAAAAGAAACCAAAAAGCCATTTTGGTGATATCCATACATCCTTTTTTATTTACAGTCTTCTCACTGCTGCTATACGGCACTCATTTTCACATGTGTTGTTATTCTGACCTGAAGTGGTAAGCGCAAGGCAAGCACGTGGTTATCTTGACCATTACAATGGGCTTTGTGCTCGCAGGCATCTCGTGATCATCAAATTTTTCTCAAAGGAAGACAAGTAAATGGAGAAAAGTAAAAAGCACTGCAGTGTTTGGATGCGCTGTGTTTGTCTGAGGTAATTAGTCTGCTGTTAATACTGAAATGTGTACTGTATATTCCATACAAAGTGTGAGGCAGATTGGTTAGTTCTACTTACATGAATCACGGTGTGCTTGCAGCATTCGTAAAAGTTGAGATGTTTTTCATCTACAGTAGGTAAGCCTGGAAAATGTGTGTGATTCACATTTGCGCCACTTGCACAACATGTGCGCGTTGCTCCTATACGCAGGTCGCGCGGCTCCATTGAAAATGACAAACTTACACCCTAAGCTAATTGGCATTGCTTCCAAGGCACGCGCTCAGCAGACAAATTTTAATAAAACTATAGCACTTTATACCAAAACATCATAGTGAATCTTTTTTTTATCTATATCAATGGTGTTTGATAAAAAAATATAACGATACCAATTTTAGCGCCCAGCCCAGCCCTACCCTAACCCTAACTATGACAAGTAATTCTAAATGTGAAAAGATCTCGTTAAAGGGATGCTTTACCAAAAAAGTTTAATTCTGTCATTATTTACTTATTCTTTACTTGTTTACTCATCCTCTACTTGTTACTCATCCTTACTTCTTATTTTAATAATAAAATCAAGAAAGTTCGTACTCTGTACAATATTTGCTAAGGGGAGGAATCCTTCATGTTTATTTGTTTACGACATGTGCTAAGAGCGGTAAACCAATCATACAGGCTGAGCCATCTGACTCATAATTTATGCACAAAGGAGGTGTTTAGACAATAATAGTCTTATGCACACATTATTTTCTTAAACTTAGAGACTTGCGAACATTACACACTGCTTGAAAGGTAATATTTGAAAGCTTAACAGACAAATAACTGCATCATTGTATTCATTGTATTTATTGACAATATACTGTGAAAATATATTGCTCATAGTTCATTTATTGTCAAGTGATGCATTAACCAGTGTTAACAAATGAAACCTTATTGCAAACCATCACCAAATATTAGTACTAAAAGCCATTTTCAAATTTCCAAAGAAAGAAAGAAATGTGACTGACATGACAGATGAAAGCAGAATACAGTGGACTGGACAAAACGTTTTGTGACTTTGACCAAAATGTTCTCATCTACTCCTTTCCACTTTATCTTTGTCAGTCTCATTATGCCGCTGTCCTGAAATGCAGTATTAATCTCGCAGTTAGATGACTGTGTGGGAAATATGAATATCGCTGATCTATGAAATAAGCCTTGAGCGCCAGATGAGTAGAAACCTAGCAGCCTTTATTTTTTCCACATTTATTGCAATCCCAAAACACTTCCTGGGGCTTTTATGTGAAAGAATTAGCAGCAAACTAATCATCTTCTCTGAATATGAATGATGAACAAAGGGGTTCAAAAGTCTGCCCTCAGACCGTTGGATGTCATCAAGTCTTCAGTCACAGTTTGTTCATGCAGGTTTGTTTGTGTAGACTTAATATATCTGTGTGCATACAATATGCACACCTGCGTGTGTGTGTGTGTGTGTGCGTGTGTGTTCATTTGCTCTGAGCTCCAGAGGGCGGATGGGTGTCCTTCTCAGATGAACATGCTGACCTGATTATGAAGCTGTAATCTCTAATCTCATCATTTGGTAGCATTATAAAGCTCATTACTTCTCCGAAATGGATATATGTTCGGGTGGCAGACGCTACTGTCAATATCAACATCACACAGTTATGTTGTGTAGAGTTTAGAGCTACTGCAAATAGGGTCAAAATCCAAGCAGGTTATCTAGTAATTCAGAGATTTGCCTTCCATGACAAAAAATAAAACAAAATCGTTTTTAATAAACTTGTTCTATAAGTGCGGTGTTGCTTCATTTAAATATAGCGAGTAAGGGTGTGACAAAATGTTGCACCACGTGAACTCACAGTATTAAAATGTGACAATATTTCTCTGCAACATGCGGTCTCGCGAAAATCAGCATGATGGAGTGGGAAATTAAAATTAGCATAGAAGATGCCACTGCTACTTTACATTACATTGCGCTCCCCACTATCATTTTGCTTGGTTCATACACTGAAAAAAACTAAAAAGTTAGCATAACTCAAACCATTTGAGGAAACTGATTGCAACAAACCATTTAAGTTCAAAAACTAATCCTAATGAGTTCTGTGAACTTAATCCATTTGAGTAAATGAAGCAATTTGAGCACAGTAAAATCCATTAAATGAAGAGAACTCAAACCAACTGAGTACTGTAAAACCCAATTAGTTAAGGCAACTCAAACCATTTGAGGAAACAGATTGCAACAAACCATTTGAGTAAAATACAAACTAATCTATATGAGTACTGTGAATTTAAGTTAAAGTAATGAGGTATTTAAATATCTCATTACCTTCAACACTGAGTTCAAAACCTTTTTTTAAATGAGTAAAATTAACTTTCAGTAAAGTTTGAGTTAACTACACTCATTTCATTTCATAAAGTTGACTGTTTGGTTTCACAGTGTAGAATTGTTTTTTGTTCAGGTGGATAACGGTCGATACAGTTGTAATCTTTTTCGTGATTGTTTTTGGATGCAGTGGTGCCAGAAAATGTTTTTAGGATTGTCACCAAATCTTGGGGTGACACCAATTTAGTGTAGTATTATATTTTTGTTTCTGGTAAATGGAATAATGTGGTTTTAATTCATTTAATAAATTACTCTTAAAATAATGCAAATTATTCCATGAGATCATTCAGCAAGTACATGTGCAAATCAAAAAAAAATATATTTAAACAAATATAAACAAATAAACAAACTGATCAAAATGCATTATTATATACACACACTCACTGTACACATCCTAATAATATAATTTATTCATATTCCTTTCTTAGCCACAATATTATTAATACAGCGTATTCTATTGATCTTTTCTTTTTTTTGCAAAATGCATCCACAAAATCAAGATTTTTGGCCCTTGTAAGTAAACAAGCAAAAAAAAAGAAGGTGCTAAATAAACTAGATTCTGAAAACGCTGATTTTAAAATGCATTTATTTATTGTTCTGCATTTTTTATCAGATAAAACACAATTTTTCATTAAAAAAAATCTTAATAAAAAGTGTACAATCTCATAAACCCAAAGTTGAGTTTCGTCTCTCATTGTCAAACAATACTAAACAAATTATGTTATAAGAACTTTATCCTTAATTTAAAAAAAACATAACGCAAACTTGAAATTGTTGTGGTAAAGTCAGCCTGATCTGCTGCAGTTGAACTTCCCCGAGCAGTTCATCCCCGACCGTGAGGTGCAGCCAGAATAATGGTCAAACATCTATTAGCACATGCTTTAAGAGGGAGGGGCAGTGAGCTAGGACAACAGCACCAGTGCGCTCATCACACACCAGCTATAGGTGGAATGGAGAGACAGTAATAGAGCTATTTCGGTGGATGGGGATGATTGGGAGGCTATGATGGGTAAGGGCCAATGGAGGGAATTTGGCTAGGACACCTGGGTTACACTCTTAGTCTTTATGAGGGGTGTCTATGTCTATCTATGTCTTTTTATTGGTTTAACGTCTCATCCGATAGGCAAGCATAGGTACTGGAAAACTTGTCAGAGTTAAAGGTTGCATGGATTCCACCCAGCATCAGCAGATTCAGAAAAACAATGTTCAGGAATCAGTCAAAAGCCTGAAGTTACAACAGGGTTGGATGTTTCAGCAGGACAATGACTCAAAGCACAGTTCCAGATCCACCTAGAAATTCAGGCTCAGACACAATACAATGTTCTAAAATGGCCATCCCAGTCCCCAGACTTGAACATCATCGAAAATCTATGGATTGATTTGAAAAGGGCCGTTTATGCTCAGCACATATCAAACCTGACTGAACTGGAGAAATTTTGCAAGGAAGAATGGCTCAAAATGCCTTGACTATAAGCGTCCACAGGCTGTTATTTCAGCAAAAAGTGGCTGTACAAAAAATTTATGTCATTAGTCTGTTGGGGTGCCCAAATATTTGCCTCTGTTTTTGTTATGGCTTAAATTGCATTGCATCTGTTGATTAAGTAAACGTAATGTCAGTACTGAAATGTTGCTTTTTCCCTAGGGTATACAATATCTCCAAATCATTAGAAAAACCAGCAGACTATGGCTTGCAGACTACAGTATATGGCTTGCAAACCTTTGCATAAAACTGTAGCTTTATATGTATATTCTTGTTTTTAGAAAGATTGTTTGATCGGTTTGGCTGAGTCATTTCCTACATTTCCTACCTTAGTATCCCTTAAAGGTGATGTCTGTTCCTTTGATTTAAAATGTTGTGTAAGAGGTTGGTTTTATTAGTCTCACTCAGTGGTTCTTAATGCATGTTTGGGTTTTGTCCTTGGCTACAGAGATGTCTCTTTGAAAGCTGTCCTTGATGCAGTGAATTGCTGAGAGTGTGTTTGGGCAGTGCAGCTTTTGCCTTGAGGAAGAAACTGAGTTTGCTGAAGTGGGAGAATGTAGACCCACATTTTTGTCCCATCTGTCAGTGCTCTAAATAAAAGAGATAATATCTCTTCTCTCTAAAAACTCCACCTGATGTTGATGTGTTCTAATCTTGATGTATTTAGAGTATTGTGAATGAATGGCCTTGTTTCTGAAGCTATTTTAGCATAATATATGCTCACACCATATATAAGCTTTCTTCACAACTGCTCATTAAAACCTTTTTTATTTTTTTAAAATGTTGTCCACAACACACAACACCAAACTTGTTATCTCTACTGACACACTTACTTACACTTGTCTTGTTTGGTTTAAATGAATTTCCTCCTTTCCTCTTTTGGGCATGTGTGAATACAGCAATCACACTCTAGAGTGCACCAAAGAAATGGACCAAGACCAGCCGAAGAGGTGGTCTCAGTTCACTTTCAAACAAACTCTGGTACAGTTCATTTGAATATAATCTAACCTCAAACTGATACATTTGCAGAAAGTTCATTGCCTTTTGAGTTCCAAGGATCCCATAGTTTGAGTTGTGCAACCATGGCGTCTGCTGTTGCTAAGCAACCAACAGCTGCACTCTCCCATAGATATTTACATTAGATGTTTTTCTATGCTATTGTGGTCTATTTGAAGGAATGTGTCAGTAGAGCTGCCATTTTATTACAGAGTAGTGATCCTTTGAAATTAATATGGGACCAAAGTGCAGTTGTGGACTGGCCATCCAGAGCCAGAGATATTTACACATATACACATATATCTATGATCAGGAGTTTTCCTGGTGATCAGTATGCAAATATTTTTTTAAATTACAAAAATTATAATTTTATATCACTTTTCTACATTGATGGATAAGTGATCACACAAGCATTCCTGTTTTGTGCATGGACATGTATTATCCTCCCTCCCTGGTAAATTTGATCTAATCCATGTCCTGAAACACACCCCCTCTCCTGCTTCCACTTCTCATTTTAACACATGAAATATTATCGAGTGCTGTTTATCCTTAAGAAAACTGACCAAAATTACCATCTGATAATATTTCCATATTTTAATCCTATATTATTTTGTATTAGGCTTATTGTTTTGTTCATTTCTGCACTGACACCTCCAAAGAAAGATCAACATTTATCTGCTTTATAATCTGACTGCAGTCTCGATTTATCTGTTATTTCTCTCTATAATTTAAAGAGCCCCTATTACACATTGAAAAGGGTCATATTTCGTAACATACTGATATGTATGCAAGGTCAAAAAACACGTTCATGGTCTTATAATATGCATTTATTTTTACCTAATTATCCCAGCAACTCCCATATGAATCGTTCAGCGATTCATTTTTTTCCCAAACCCCTGCTTAGCGCAAAGCTAATCTGCACTGATTGGACCGATGACAGCCTGTTGCCATTGGTTGACAGTGTTCAGCACGAGACAGTAAAATGCCCAGCCTGGTTTATCAAGCCCGCGGGTCGGCAACATTGGTATAGGATCCGATCGCAGCATACGCCAGAAACATGCTTCAAAGTAAACTTACTAACACCACAATAAACAGTACCCAATTCTCCACAGTGTTATTCAGACACCTCAGCGCCGAAAGCAGTGCAGTTAAACACTAGCATATTGCTCTTGTTTAGTATGACACACATTCAGTTTTAATCCACACAGCAGCAAAAGCTAAACTATTCTAAACCTTGACCGCTCCACGTGTGCAGGATCAGCTAACGGTGGCCATAGCAACGACAAATGGCAGTGGAACGAGCTCACGAAAGCATTTAAATCTGTAAACAAAGCAGCACACGTCACGTTTACAATGTTGCATTAGACGCGATATGAGAATATAAAGAGTTAACCTGATACACTACACGCGGTTACTGGTAACAAAACATGTAGATCATTTCTATTTGCAATCATTGCTGTGGCACCTCGTCCGTGAACAGCTATATGTTCTAAGTGCTTACCTGTACTCTGCTTTTCTAAACGATCACATCCCTAGCCGGGAGGTTGTAGCATCCTCTGTCCTCTGACAAGCTATCTCTCTATTCGCAAGCCTTTTCAGTGCTGCTCACCAGCCCGAAGCCCAGCGTTCAGCAGCCTGCTGGTGTACCTAATAATTTGTCCTTATTTTGCCTGCACCCCTGGTGTCTTGTCTGTCCATTACAAGATGGAGGCAGAAACTAATGCATGAGCTGTGTAGTGATAGATCGCCTATTGTAAGCGTGCAGATTTCAGAACAACTCCTTTCCCTCACACTTCCAATAATATCCAGGTAAACACAGCGTCTTCATGAGCGTCTTGCTGCTGTGTTAGTGGGCGGGGCCGCAGGTTTGAATTTTGCCGGGTCTGCGCACGCATCCATTATGTTTCGTAACGATGTCACGCCGAAACGGCTGAAGACTCGTTATCATGACAGTTCATTTTAACCACTATGAGTCGACTCTTTTATAGATGAATCAATAGTTTTAAAAACTGTTCACTTTCAGATTTAAGCTTTAGCTGGATATTTCACTTCACTAAGAGCTGTGTTACAC
>CAIGQZ010001680.1:420386-444779 GCA_903798205.1 Danio tinwini | reverse complement strand
TTTGTCCAGATGTTCTAGGATATAATGCAGTCCCATGTTGACTGCATAATACTGGAAATATGCTGACATTTTAAATAGATGGTAATCAAAGTACAGTTAAATACATTCATTTACACTATTACTATTTACTATTTACACTACACACTATGGACAATTTAGTTTATTCTATTTACCTACAGTATATAGCGCATGTGTTTGGTCTGTGGGGAAAACCAGAGCACCCGGAGGAAATTCACAGCAAAACAGGGAGAACATGCAAACTCCAGACAAAAAAGCCAACTGACCCAGCCGGGGCTCAAACCAGCGGCCTTCTTGCTTTGAAGTGACAGTGCTAACCACTGCGCCACCATGCTGCCCTGACATCTTATTAAAACTTGTAAAATATGAGATTTATATATATGTATAAGTAGTCTTTATCACTTGTGTTCTATTAAAGTATAAAAGTACTTTTTAATATACTATATAATATATATATATATATATATATACTATCACAGATGCAGTGTTCAGATTGGTTTTAAAATGATCAAGAATTTTGAACCTCAAATGCTCTTTTTGTTTGCTCAGATTTAACATATAAAACTATAGGATTAGGTTTAAAAATTGATATTTTTGGCCACCAAGCTGGCATATTTGATCAGGATTACAGTACCCCCATGATATGTTAAAAACAGTTTGATGGAAGGTATTTTTCAGGTCTGAATGAATGGAAATTTAAAATGAGCAGAAAATATTCAAGAAAAAATTTAATGTATCCATGCTGTATACAATTTTAATTATTTAAATAAAATAATTTCTCACCCCTTAAATTGAGATTATGAATACACACACACAAACACACACTTTATTATTTCCTATTTTTTTTCAGGAGAAAGTCCTAATTTGTTCTAATTTGGCTAGAATAAAGGCAGTTTTATTTATTAAAAAAAATAATTTTAAGATAATTATTGTTAGCCCTCTTAAGCAATATGTTTTTTTTTTCGTTTGTCTACAGAACAAACTACTGTTATACAATGACTTGCCTAATTATCCTAGTTAAACCTTTCAATTGAACTTTAAGCTAAATACTAGCTAGTATCTTGACAAAATATCTAGTAAAATATTACAGTATGTGCTGTCATCATGACAAAGATTTTTTTAAATCAATTATTAAAGATGAGTTATTAAAACTATTATGTTTAGAAATGTGTCGAAAAAAATCTTTCTGTTAAACAGAAATTGGGGAAAAATATACAGGGGGCTAATAATTCTGGCTTCAAATGTATATATATATATATATATATATCCTGTTTTGATCAGGTTTTTATATGGTGACCTAAACAGTACACGAAACTTGTTCAGACCAAACAGTGTGAAAGAGCCTTTCTTTACACTCCTGCGATAATGAAACCGAGACAACACCTACATTTAAAATGCACATTTTGCTTCCAGGATTAGATGCAGCATGAATATGCATACTTCCTTAAAAACAAGGAACATATTGTGTAAAATCAGGATCTTGATGAATGATCTCAACCTCATTTAAATCAGAAATGAAGCTTGACACTTTTTTTTTACATGTTGTTGGTTCCAGTTCATACAACCATGAAATCAGCGCTGTGTATGCTGACTACAGAGAAGGAGAGAGTCAAACAGATGCTGGAGCATGAGCCCTGTCCGTCACCGTCAGCTCAACTCCTGGGACTGAAGAACGCTCTGACTGCAGTACGAACACAAGCTCACACACTTCCTTTCTCTCTGGATGTATCCTCATAACACTGTTTACTAACACTCTGTTAAACTCTTGCCTTAATATTTCTTTAAAGGTGACATATTATGTATCTTTTCATAAGATCTTTGGTGTCCCCAAAATCTGTCTGTGAAATGTCAGCTCAAAATAGCCCGCAGATAATTTTTTATAGCTTCGTTTTTGTGCGTTTTCCTTTACATGCAAATGAGCTGCTGCTTTTCAGAAGAGGACGGAGCCTTTACATGCTGTTGCATGCAGGCTTTCAAAAGACCTTTCATGTTTAAAAATGCTGTCAGCCAATCAGAAAGAAGTTAGTATTTCTAGACTGCACTAAGAAGTTCCTGTATGGTTAGTGCATACACCCAGTAGGCACACAACATCATAAGACATTAATATTAGGTTAGATTTAGGTCATGACATCAGGTGGCCAAAATTCAATGCCTATCCATCATTTAAACTTATTGTTATTTTGACATCTAATAACAACTTTAAATTATGTTGATATTTGGTTGATTTTAGGTTGTGTTAAAAATGGACCAAAATCCAACGCCTGATAGATGTCATAGTGGTAACCTCCACACAACATCAAGGTGTAACAGAATTAGACGTTGATATTTGGTTGATTTTAGGTTGATTTTAGGTTAGACATTGGATATTGACGTCAACTTGACGTTGAGTTCTGACGTCAACCAGAGTTTTATTTCCAAGCAAAATCCAATGTCCCCACAACGTCGGGGTATGTTGGAGTACAACGTCAATATGACATCATGTTGATGTCCTGTACCTACAGGTCATTTATGCAGTTGTTATGGAGAAAATGTGATTAAAATCATCAATTAGCTACTTTATTACTGCTCTTTTCTGATGTGCTGGCCATTGCACATTAACTTTACATTGCTACATTTTATAACCTTTACAAAAAAATTTAAAAAGTATGATATAGCTAATGACATTAATCTGGTCAGAAACAATAGTAACACTCTCAAAATATCCAATGATAGTTTTGTACTACATTATAGCATTTAAACATAGATATATAAACTAGATATTGCATACGAACAATGAGCATGTGTCAATAGCGCCGCTACATTTGTACAGTGCTCCCAGGACAAATGTTATTCAACTAGGTTCAGTCACTAGTCAAGACTAAAGTCAATGTGAAGATGTTGAACTTTAGTGCTGTGTATGGGTGTAATAATGAGCAAACAAGGAAAACAAAGCACAAAGGCAGAACATTTCATAGGTAAGATTTCGTTTTTTACGTTTTGGTATGTTACGAACTTTTGTGTTATCATACTGATGATAATAAAGTCATTTACTGCACTGACCATAATGCAAAGTAGCACCAACTCACACTAAATACTAGGCTTATGCTAGTTTTAGTTTTGTTGAATAAAATAAGCAAACAATGTGAACGAAATATGACAACAAGATGCTGTGGTGCCAGAAACTTGGATTATTGTTGTCTAAGTGAACGAGTCGTTCAAAACGGAGATTTATTCACAAACGAATCGCTCCCTCCGTTAGAATGAGAAGTGAAAGCGGGAGAGAGGGTGTGTTTCAGGGCATGGATTTGATCCAATTTAACAGGGAGGGAGAATTATACATGTCCATGCACACAAACACTCGCTCTTTGTCAGGAATGCCTGTGCAATCACTTATCTATTGATGTAGAAAAGTGATGTAAAATTATAATTTTCGTAATTTAAAAAGAAAATTTGCATACTGACCACTGGGAAAACTCCAGATCGTAGATACATTTATATAGGTATAAATGTGTATATATATATCTCTGCCTCTGGATGGCCAGTCCTCCACTACACCTTGGTCTCTCATTTATTTCAAAGGAGCGCTACCCTGTACTAAAATGGGGGCTCTATTGACACATTCCTTCCAATAGACAACAATAGTGTAGACGACATCTAATATAAATATCTATGGCATTTAAACATGTTCATAAATTCAGATTTGAATGATATGTCACCTTTAATTCCCTGCATGCTACTTTAGCAGAGCTCTTATCTATTGGATATAAAAGTGCAGCTCAATTCCTGAATGCCCACAGTATAAGACAATATTTAGATGTGCTTTCTAATAAAGTGCAGAGAATTACCTGTGGAATTGCTATTGTAGTATAATGAGTGTGTCGACCTTCTGATGAATCTTGTGAACAATAGAGTTGACCCTCCCAGGAACAGTTTTTACATGCTAGGCTAAGTGGAGTTTTGTAACGCTGAATTATGACTCATCTTCCTCAGTGAGTCACGTTATTGTGAAGTAGACCCCCACTCCAGCAGTACTGTGAAGTCCAGCTCTGTTCTCACTGGGTACATTTTTAGTCTCAAGGAACTTTGAACTCCAAATTTTTTGTTTTGAAAAGCTATTTTAAAGGAATAGTTTAGCCAGAAATTAAGATTTCATCAAGAAGAAAACTTTCTGCAGTCCTGCCAAGACAAAAACTTATTTTTGTGTGTGATATTTACAGTGCATTCGGAAAATATTCATAGCACTTCACTTTTTTCACATTTGTTTTATGTTACAGCCTTATTCCAAAATGGATTAAATTCATTTATTTCCTTAAAATTCTACACACAACACCCCATAATGACAATGTGAAAAAAGAGTTTTTGAAATTGTTGCAAATTTATAAAAAATAAAAAACCTGAAAAATCACATGTACATAAATATTCACAGCCTTTGCTCAATACTTTATTGATGCACCTTTGGCAGCAATTACAACCTCAAGTCTTTTTGAATATGATGCCACAAGATTGGTACACCTGTCTTTGGGAATTTTTACTTATTCCTCTTTGCAGTACATCTCAAGCTCTATCAGGTTTGATGGGAAGCAACGGTGTACAGCCATTTTCAGATCTCTCCAGAGATGTTCAATAGGATTTAGGTCTGGGCTCTGGCTGGGCCACTCAAGGACATTCACCGAGTTGTTGTAAAGCCACTCCATTGATATTTTGGCTGTGTGCTTTGGGTCATTGTCCTGCTGAAAGATGAACCGTCGCCCTAGTCTGAGGTCAAGAGCACTCTGAAGCAGGTTTTCATTCAGGATGTCTCTGTACATTGCTGCATTCATCTTTCCCTCTATCCTGACTAGTCTTCCAGTTCCTGCTGCTGAAAAACACCCCCACAGTATGATGCACCATGTGTCACTGTAGGAATGGTATTAGCCTGGTAATGAGTGGTGCGTGGTTTTCTCCAAACATAACGCCTGGCATTCACTCCAAAGAGTTCAGTTATAGTCTCAACAGACCAGAGAATTTTGCCCTTCAGATGCCTTTTGGCAAATTCCAGGTGGGGAGTGGCTTCCGTCTGGCCACTGTATCATACAGACCTGATTGGTGGATTGCTGCACAGATAGTTGTCTTTCTGTAAGGTTCTCCTCTCTCCACAGAAGAATGCTGGAGCTCAGACAGAGTGACCATCGGGTTATTGATTACCTCCCTGACCCTTCTCCCCGATCACTCAGCTTAGCTGGCCGGCCAAGTCTAGGAAGGTTCCAAACATCTTCCACTTACGGATGATGGAGGCCACTGTGGTCATTAGAACTTTCAGAGCAACAGAAATTTTTCTGTAACCTTCTCCAGCTTTGTGCCTCGAGACAATCCTGTTTCGGAGGTCTACAGACAATTGCTTTGTCTTCATGCTTGGTTTGTACTTTGACATGCAATGTCAACCCTGGGACCTTATATAGACAGGTGTATGTCATTTCAAATCATGTCCAATCAACTAAATTTCAAGTTGAAGATCAAGCAGAAACATTTCAAGAATGATTAGTGGAAGAAGAATGTATCTGAGCTCAATTTAGAGCTTTCACGACAAAGGCTGTGAATACTTATGTACATGTGCTTTTTTTTAGTTTTTTTTTTTTATAAATTTGCAACTATTTCAAAAATTATTTTTTCACATAGTCATTATGGGGTATTGTGTGTAGAATTTTGAGGAAATAAATGAATTTAATACATTTTGGAATAAGGCTGTAACATAAAAAATGTGGAAAAAGTGAAGCGCTATGAATTCTTTCCGGATGCACTGTATCTTTTGTGATAATATAGTAATTGTTGTTTTAGTAAGTATTTAAATTACTTTGCAAAAATACAAAAAAAATATATGACATAGCCAAGAAATTTCCAGCATTTTTTGTGTGCGAGTGACTTTAAAAATGTTATAGAATTGGTTTTAAACATCAGTTACATTTTAGATGTAATATTGTCTGTTTTCATCAGTTTTACAAATGGAAATAGTTCCAAACAAAGCCAGAGCGTGACATCTCAAAGAAACACTGAAATGTTTGTTTCCAAAATGAATCTATTTTTGATGAATCATGAATCTATTTTGATTAATTATATTGCTACATTTAGAAAGATGGTCACTTTTGTCAGCTGCTTTGAACAGATTGTTTGAATTGATAAATAAATTAATCTATCAACAACAAAGGGTTAAAAATAAGCTTGGTTTTATGGTAATAAATCCCAATCCCAATTCTACCTCTTAGCCCTTCCCCTTACCCCTCATTTTGCGCATTCACTTGAAGTGTTTCTATTCTCTTTAACTTGAAGACGTAGGGCTAAGGGGAAGGGCTAGATACCCCTCAAAACTTTTTTCACACAAAACCAAGGGGTAAGAAAATTTCCCAGAGTTTACTATCTACAACAGCAGCATAGCTACACACGGAACCCTGCAGGCACAGGACATTAACATGATGTCATACTGATGTTGTACCCCAACACACCCCAACGTCGTGAGGATGTTGGATTTTGTTTGGAAATGAAAAACAGGTTCTGTCAAAAACCCAACGTCAGGCCGACATCAATGTCCAACCTAAAATCAATCTAAAATAAACTAAATATTAACGTCTAATCATGTTACACCTTGACGTTGTGTGGACGTTACCACATCTATCAGACGTTATATTTTGGTCACTTTCCAACACAACCTGAAACCGAATATCAACATAATTTGATGCCGTTATTGGACGTCAAAATAACGTTGTCCTTAGACGTAGACTAGACATTGAAGTTTGGTCACCCAACCACATGACCTAAATCTAACCTAATATTAATGTCTTATGATCTTGTGTGCCTGCTGGGAAGTAAAAAGATGCACAAATTAGTATTTTTTGTCATTATTACAAATTTTTACAACAAACAAGCATACGTTTTGATGTAATCATAACCGCGTTCGTGTTTTGGCATCATGCTTAAAAAAACGCTAAAATGAAAACAGTTAAATTTCGCTATCTATAATCCATAATAATAACTCCTGTATAGTAGTCCCACAACATCCTGACACTTGATGGCACTGGAATATCCTGTCAGAAAAGTCTAGAGAATTTATCAATTTATCAAATAAAAATTTATCAAAACAAAGCTTAAGTTTAACTAGCAATAGAAGCACTGGAGGTTTTTATTGGATAAACACTGCTTCTGATGGCTTGCCAGGCTTAAATGAATCTTCTTTTTTTTGTTCCATGGTAAAAACAAGTAAAACGTTGTTCGGGTATGAAAAATGTTTAATATTTAGAAGGTCTGTGTGGAATCCATGTGAATATTTGCTGGTTGCTTTTGCAGGCTGTAACGCAGAATGCTGAGCTGAGAGAGCGACTGTGCAAGATTCATGCAGAGTCGCACATCTCTGAGCCCACTGTGCATATAAACCTCAGCCCTGGCCCCCTGCAGGTGGGTCTGGGAATGTGAAAATCATTACTCCCTCCATTACTCCACTTCTATTATCTAGACCAGGGGTGCGTTTCCCAAAGCCATTCTTAAACATCATTGTCATATTTTCCATTGTTACCTACATAGATCGGCAATTCGGTGTCCTTAAAAATACATAATTCCAACAAACAGCATCACAAACTTGATTAGAAGCTTGTAATTAGGACCACACATATGGACTTAAAGGGAAAGTTCCCCCCCCAAATTTTTATTTAGTCACTATTTACTCACCCTGAAGTGGTTAACAATCTGTATTTCTTTCCTTATTCTGTTAAACACAAAAGAAGATATTTTGAAGAAAGCTGAAACTTACTGACTTACATAGTAAGGAAAACAAATAGCATGCACATCAATGGTTACATTTTTCCAGCTTTCTTAAAAATGTCTTCTATTGTGTTCAACAGAAGAAAGAAACTTAAACAATCACTACAATCACAATCAGTACAGTCACTATCCTTGCTCTTTTTATGCATTTAAGTTTGTTTAAAAAATTATGCACTGTTTTAAACCACGGAGTGACATCAGGGAACACACATAATAATATAAAATTATAATGAATGAAATAGTGAAGCAGTACTTTGATGTCATGGTTGTTATTTATAGCAATAATTTGACAATTGTAACTGAAAGAGGCTTTCATGGAGGTGTGAATCCAAATGCAGATTTATTTACAATGATCGTAAATCAGGCAAGGGTCAACAACAGGAGCAATGGGGTACATATAGATAATCTAAAAGTTGTCGTCGATAAACAGGCAAGTAGACAAAACTGGAGAAAGGTAGGAGTAGATAACATAAAACTCAAGAATCAAAAAACACGGCTAGACAAAGAAATGAAAATGCTATGTAAAGTTACAGGTACGTTTTAACTAACAAAACAAACAAACAACACTAAACAATGTGAAATGAGTCCTAGAGCAGCTTCAGCTGTGAGTGTTTGCAATCAGATGAGATTAGGAACCGGTGTGTGTGCACAGTGCATGCTGTGATTTGTAGTTCAATTGGTGGCCGAATTGTAGTTCTCCAGCGATCCGCAGTAGCTAGATCGCTGGTGACTGTAACAACAATATTTTGATCTCAGAATTTTTAATTATCAAAAGTTATTCCACCACCTGCATGACATCACTAACAATAGTTCTATCCAACGTAGTTCAACTTCAAACAACATACAGTGCTCAGCATAGTTGAGTACACCCTATTTTAAAAAATTAATATTTTTATCCGTTTCTTAGTGAATATGGGCAATGTATTTTGGTGCATTTAAACAAAACAGATCAATTAAACAGATATATTTATCAAAATAATATTTTAGTCACCAAACATATTTAGACATTGAAAGAAAATGCAGTTAAATTCAAGCAAGACTTGGCTTCAGTACTGACTAATCTAATGTATATGCACAAATATAATATTGTATAGCTTCCTATTAAAAATATGAATTTAAAATATACTTTTGTGAGGGATGTACTTATATATGCTGAGCATTTATCACAACAAACAACACATTTCAGAAATAAAAATGTAACTAGCTAGTTGGTTTCGCCAAAAATACAGTTTATTATATTATTACATTGATAGTTCAGAGCATCAATGTTTGGAAAAATGCACCCCTGAACAATTCAACAGTTGTCACCGACCATACACAAGATTTCATTTGTCACTGCTAATTATTCATATTTTTATTGTTGTAGAAAGAATTGGTGCAGGATTTTTCAACCCAGGAGTTTTTGCCACCTCGGGATGAAACCCGTGGCTCAAGATGATTTATGCTAATTGAAACCACAGAAAGTCTTTGGAGAGGCTGAGTCAGACTCACTAGGGCCAGTTAATCATGTCTCTCGATAGTAAACGCCCAAACCCACTTGCACGCTCTCTAACAACATTATGCGCAGCACCCACTCTTCAAATGCTATCAGTGATATGTTCCTGTAAAATCTCTTTGTCAATAACCAACTTCCCTAATTGACATTCTAGTCAACATAATGCTTTTTACGCTAATTATCCTGCAAAGCTCTGCCAACTGTCTTTCCTTTTTGTCTTAGTGCTTAATAACAACACATGACTCAAATGAAATTTTTGGCTAATTATGTTTTTCTTTTCTTTTTTCTTGTGCTGTTTAGAGGTTTTCCCTCATTCTGCATTTCTTTAATCTTCTGTCAGGAACTTCTATACTGTTCATCTTGTATTTGAGCTAATTTTAAGGTTATTTTCGTGAATGCTCGGAATGAAAATAAACAAATGTTAGATTGTGTTTTATAATGAAATTGGACCAGTAATATTTTATATATTTCCAAAAATATAGCTATTTATTGATGTACAGTATGTATATATTTATATTATTTAGCATTTTCATGATATTTATGCACATTTTTTATTAACTGTCACCTTACACATTACACTCAAAAAAAAGACTAACAAATGAGATTTATGTATTTCGATTGCATATAAAATTTCCATTCATTCGGATTACATCATTTTAATATAATTGAACTAATATACATTATGTGATTGACAATTGTTAGCTAAACCTAAATAAAACCAAAAAGGGAGAAGATGTATGTAATAATATCAATATATCCAATTTGTTTTAAATGCTTCTTATTACAGTTTTTCTCAGTGGCTTTGGTGCATTTCTTCATAACAGTTAATGCATTTCTCAAAACAATTAGAACAAACTGCAAAACCTAGTGGATAACCTGCAAAAGCGTGTCACTTGCTCAAAATGGATAGCTCATTCCTTAAAAGCAAGTTTTCATGTCAATGAAAGTGTCAGTGTCATCAAGATGAAAAGTGCTGCCACCATTGTTTATGAACAAGATAGTCAAATGGCTTTGCAAATAGTCTATAGTGCTGTCTTGAGCATTTTCAGAATGTGTCACCAAAATCTGACTTTTTTGCATTGGAAAGTGTCATAATGAAAACATGACAAAGCCATTTGAAAACGACTGTAAAGTTAGACATTACTGTATTTAGTAAGGTATCTGAGTACTAGACACTGAACATGTATGTTTCACATTTACTGCATATGCTCTTTGCAATTCTGATTTATTTACAGCATTGTGCAAAAGAATAAATACACACTTATTTACAACAAACATAAACTTCCTTTGGGTAGAGCTGTGCACTACTGTAAACAATATTGCAGTACATATTGGAACTGAACCTACAACATACACAGGTCTGTAAATCATTCATGAAATTGTTCAATTTAGAAGACATTTTCAGGATTTATTTTTTATTTTTTTTATAAAATTTGCTTGACGGATTTTGACAACATGTTATATGTAATGACTCAAGTAATGAAATGAGGACTATCAGTTTTATATGGAATGACCATTCAGCATTCACAAGTTTAGTTCATTTTGACTGACATGACATAAGCAAATGATAATGTTATTAAAACAGCAGAGAGTTGCTTGAAAGCAATTGATGCATGCCCAAAAGCATTTGCACTTTGTTGGAAGGAATGAGAAACTGCTACTATGATGTGCACAAATGACTAAATGTTTTGACAAATGCATTAACTATTGTGCAAATGTAAATAGTGTTGTGGGAAATGCACCAAAGCCACTGAGAAAAACTAATTAATCTATTGTGTGGAGTATGGAGCTGCGTCAATTTTGCACTTGAATATTAAGTAAACCAATCTTATATCATTTTACTTTACCTACAACTAGATATATTTATACCATATCTTTTATATGATTAAATCTAATAGAGCATGACTGTAACAGATTTAGATTGATTCTAATCAACCAGACAATATAAATTTTAAAAACTGACAAATTAAATTTAATCGAAAGGTTACAAACAGGTAATGATAAACTTCATTGTGATAAATTCTTTGAGTATACACTGTACAAGACATCAATAGCTTCACTCAACAAAATAGATATACATACAATGACAACAACAGAGCATTATACTCATTATAAAAGAAATGTGGTACTGTACAAAGTAATACAAAAATGAAACATTGTCATACTAAGCCATAGAATATCAAAGATAGATGCATTTGTGCTGTCACACATATGATTAGAAGTGTCAGTTGAGAAGTAAATCATACAGGTCAACAGTTCTAGGGGAATAATCTGTCTCACAATTAAATGCCAGTCTTTAATTGAGCGATCCTTATCACTTATCCGTGACATCAGTAGATTCTTCCTAGCAGTAAAAGAAAACAAACTAAAAAGCTGTGTACAAAATGACCTTACAAGAAAAACCCCAGAAGAAGTGACAGAGGATCCAGCTCCAAATTCAAACCCAAGATGTTGCTTAATACAGTACATAAATAACTTTGGACAAGTAAAATTGAATCATCATGTGGCAATTCCATAAACTTCATAATATAAGTATAAATTGTACCATAAAGCGTTATAAAAGAAAAGTTAAATACATTGATGTGGAGGATAAATCAGAAAGATTTTCTTTGTTACAGAAACAGAATATTAAAAGGAAGTTTCATATTTCGGAATATATCCTTTATAACTTGCTGATATCTAAAGAAAACAGAGATTCATCTTCAAACAAGCAACCTATCTTACAAAACCCAAGAGCAGGCTGTAAGATTTAAAGAAGAGTCTGTTGTACTTGGCAAGAATTCAGTACTATTCAAAACTGACAAAAGAGATTGTCGGTCCTCCCTTCCAGTCGTTGAAAAACGTTGCGACTATAATGCTTTGCTTTGCTTAATGTAGACACATTTAAATGAATAGAGTCGCCCACAAAAGAAATCTCTGTCCTCATTTACTCACCTTTCCCTTTTTCAAAACCCTGAGTCTTCTTATTTTAAAGAATATTGTTTGGTGGTATCCATTTACTTCCATAGTCATTTTTGTCCTACTATGAAAGTCAATGGGTACCATCGACCAGCATTTTTCAAAAATAACTTATTTTGTGTTCAACAGAAGAAAGAAACTTGAAGATTGAAATGGGAGACTAAATGGGAAGGAAATCTTCATATTTGGGTGAAATATCCCTTTAACAGAGGTTATTAAATATTTTTGCAAAAAAACTTTGCACTCGTGGATTTGTAAAACAACCAAAACTTACCATTTTTATCTAAAGTTATATGTATCTGATCAATAACTTCATTAATTTTAAAACATTTGGAAGATTTTGATTATTAATTTATTGTTCAAATTTTAATACACATTTATTTTGGGTTGTTTCACTTGAAATTGTAAGTTTTTTTTATCCCATTGCTTATAGTACTTTTTCTGAGTTTCTATAAAAAAAGTACTAGAAGTCTGTGTAATGATGGAGTCTATGTGGCAGAGTTACCAAAACATTTCTAAAACAGCACTGCTGTGCATGGAGTTTTTGCAGATGATTTACCAACAGTGCTAATAAGCACATCATAGAATAGTGTATGCTAATAAGCACATCGAAAAGTAGCGTGGTGGCAAATAACCAGAGCTTTTGTGCATAAGGTGCAGATGATGTACTGTATATATGACCAGGCACAATATTTTCTTTCTTTGGATGTTAGTAAAGCAAACGGGAGTAAATCATGTTGTGTGATTCATTTAAATACTTCCCTTCCATAAAGTTTGCATCTGACTCCTACAAATGCATATTCAGTAATGTCAGGCTCAAAAATAGCTGTGTCCATGCCTTTTCAGTGCTATTTTATGCTGTGAGTGTTTGGTAAATACCAACAGTAATGCCAAAAAGACAGCTGTAAATCTGGGCCTAAATGTATTTTGCTAAATAATTTTTGAGACAAATCTGTTTCATACATTTTTTAAAAAGCACATTACGACTTTTTTAAAAAGCCTCATTTTTATATATGTTAAAATATGACCCAGAATACAACTACAATGGCTTTTTCAAAATCTAAAAATAAAGTTATGTTTGTGTTTTTTATTCATGAATTATTTTCAGTGTTTTTTTTTGTTTGTTTGTTTTTTGTATTTATCTCTTTCAATTGTAAACCTAATTGAATGCAACAGATGGGCAACTGTAAGCTATTTGTGCTTAATTGTCATCAAAATACTCAATAATAATAACAATTAATTGAATATATGACTTGAATGGTCCCAAAACTGAACCAAATGCAACAGAATGGCAACTTTAAACTGATTTAAGCTTATTGTGCTTAATTGTCATGAAAATACTCAATAATAATAATAATATTTTATTGAATTTCTGAATTGAATGGTCCCAAAACTGCACCGAATGTAACAAGGGAAACCTTAAGCTGATTTAAGCTGATTATGCTTAATTGTCATGAAAATACTCAATAATGATAATAATAATAATAATAATAATAATAGTAATTAATTCAATGTATTAATTAAATGGTCCCAAAACTAAAACGAATGCAATAGAAGGGCAACTTTAAGCTTATTTAAGCTGATCGTGCTTAATTGTCATGAACATACTCAATAATAATAATAATTAATTGAATTTTTGACTTGAATGGTCCCAAAACTGAACCAAATGCAACAGAAGGGCAACTTTAAGCGGATTGTGCTTAACTGTCATGAAAATAATCAATAATAATAATAATAATAATTAATTAATTGAATTTATGACTTGAATGGTCCCAAAACTGAACCAAATGCAATAGAAGGGCAACTTTAAGCTGATTTAAGCTGATTGTGCTTAATTTGTCATGAAAATACTCAATAATAATAACAACTTATTGAATTTCTGAGTTGAATAGTCCCAAAAATAGCCATACTTTTTTTTGGTCCACTTTTGTTTCCGATTTTATTTTTCTTTCTTTTTGACATTCACCCATGCGGCTCTTCTTGAATCTAAGCTATGACCTCTCTCAATACAGAAGCAGGACTCCAGTGATTGTTCCCGCCCCCTTGTCCACCAGGCGTCCAATGAGAGCAGAGCTTCCATTACAGAGTCACTGTCAGAGTTCTTTGATGCACAGGAAGTGCTGCTGTCAGCGAGTTCTTCGGAAAATGAGGTGAGGATGAAACCCCCTCTCTTCAATTCTCCCACAAAAGTGCAACCGTAAGTATCATCACAATTTTGGGCACCATGACCAAAATGAATCATATGCTGGAGGTGTCCATCTACAACACACTTTTTTAGACTATACTATAGTGTAATGTTTTTTTTAAATTGCTTCAGGGATTGAGACATTACGGCCAGCTCTATCTAAAAAGTAGTTTACTGCACTTCCTCAAGAGACTAACTGCCTTAGCTCCTTCCTTCACCTCAGACAGACAATGAACTGGACCCCCTATTTGGAGAAACAGAAGGAACTAATTATATTAAACATGTAATAAGTGCTACGGATGACATTTCACGGCTAGAGGAACCAGCCTGCCTGACATCTCTGCTTTCTCTCTTTAACTTCATTTTTGCCTCAAATTGAGGCCGACCTGCTGAAGCATCTCCTGTAGCTGAAGTAATAGGAAAATTGAGATAATTGCTTTCTTCTAAAAATACCTCATAAAGAGTTTTGGTGAGAATTAGTACATCTACTCTATTAGAGCATTAGACACTTAAGTGGGATTTATTTTCACCGTTACTTACTGTGCACAGAGATCCATATGTTAATGCTTCTCAGCTTCTAGATGGTGTGACTGTGATACATGTATGCTGTCAAAGAGCCAAACACCTGTAATGATGATGTGTGCTTTCCTCCTAGCCTTCAGAAGATGACTCATATATCAGTGACATCAGTGACAACGTGTCTATGGACAACTTCAGCAACGAGGCAGAGAATGAGAGACTCAGTACAGGTGGGAATGACGCTTTTTTTTGCCTCATGCTTCAGATTTTTTCACTGTCAATCCAGTTCTCTTTCAAAGATTCAGTGAGAATCTCTTACAGGCTACATTTGACAGCTCTTTTATAGCTGTGTGGAAGACTTGGTCGGGTAAAAAAGAAAAACACTGACAAGCCATTTTCACATGCCAGAATACAATAACTAAAGATCAGTTTGGGATGTAGAGCATTGAGAAAGTATTCATAATTATCAAGATTTTGTGCTTCTTTCATTACATTAAAGGGATAGTTCACCCAAAAATTATAATACTGTCATGATTTACTCACCCTTTACTTGTTCCATACCAGTTCAAGTACCAGTATTTGTTTTTCCTTCTATATTAGTCAATGGTTACAGCTTTCCAACATTCAAAATTAAGATCTATCAGTGTAAACTCCACAAAAGACAAAGCTAAACTTTGCAAATGTATTTAAAAAGGAAAAACTGAAATAATTGCAGTGCATACTGTAAGTGTTCATACCCTTAATTCAGTAATCGACAACAGTGTTTTCTGTCATTCTTCTCTGTACATCGTAAACCCTAATAAGTTGAGACTACTCAAATGATTTGAGGAAAGTGATTCCCTCAGTTCGTTTGAGTAATGGGAAATGGACAATTAATTGAGTTGACCAAATGTGGTCTCTTCATTGAATTAACTTAAATGTTTAATTACAGATAACTTAAATGTTTAAGTACTGATAACTTAAAATAACTAATAGACTAAACTTACAAAATTTTCAGCTTTTAAATTCTTTACTTACTCCCAGGGCCGTTTATATCGAAGTTGATATTTAGCCACATCATGTTGGTGCTTCATAACATCAAATTTTTTATGAGGTGGGTCGTTAGTCCTACTCTCAACCCTTAACCTGGAGGACCAGGACCTATACACATACACTACAGACAATATAGCTTACCCAATTCACCTATAGCGAATGTGGGGGAAACCAGAGCACTTGGAGGAAACCCACACCAACACGGGGAGAACATGCAAACTGACCCAACTAGGACTCGAACCAGCAACCTTCTGTCACCCCTGCATGTATATAAATTACGAAAAATGTATAGGAGTATTTAAATATCTGCTTACTAATTGAATTTTTCTCTTTCATCACATTGGTTCAGGTAGTTCTTCTGTCCTGCTGCGCTTCAGCAAAATTCAGCATCACAAGCAAAACGACCACATTGTGTCATATAACATATATCGGCCAATCAGTGCAGATATCAAGGCAGAATTTCAAGCGCAACCAATCATTTTAAACAGAGACAGGGTGATTCATTTAAAGAAATTAAAATGTTAAGTTCAGAGAACTTAAAATATTAATAAAAAAAATGTTGCTTCCTAATGAGTAAGTTAAACACACCAGTTTAAGTTTTGATGCCAAAACTTGGTATTTTAAATAATGTAAATTTATATTAACTTAATATCTTTAGTAATGACAACAGCGGGATTTACAGTGTAGATCTTCTTAGGCTCTGTCAGAAGTATGAAGAGGGCTTATGGATTTTTAGATTTTTACAGGCGTTTGTTTTAGTCCA
This sequence comes from Danio tinwini, assembly GCA_903798205.1. Lineage (NCBI taxonomy): Eukaryota > Metazoa > Chordata > Actinopteri > Cypriniformes > Danionidae > Danio > Danio tinwini. The sequence goes on along the minus strand of CAIGQZ010001680.1, from coordinate 428,045 downwards.
ATACATTCGTAAGTTTGATAATTTAGGCTGTTTTTTTTCTGCAACATCAGAAATCGAAACTAATTCTAATTATAATTTTTGAGCACCGCTGTCCCAGGGCAAAAGGGACAAAAATTTGTTTTTGTTGTGGCAAAGATACCTTTTATCGCATGTCGCAGCATCACATCGCGTGTAGTTAGGAAATGATTTAATATTGTGGCTATGCAGAAGAAATAAAATGCCATGCAGATGACAGCAGCAAAAGCTCATTTTACTATACCTAAAAAAAAATGAGACATAATATATCATTGGGTTGTAATATTTTAAGTGGACATCATTACTGATTTTACATTAAGTGGTTCATACATAATTCTGCAGAATAATTTTTTCATGCAGTGGAACTGTAAAAGGGGCATGGCTACACAAGGTATGTAGAGTTAAAGGTCTGTACACTACCTGAAAAAAGCGTGTTGCTGATCCCAGTTGTAAAAGCAACAAATAATAAATCGACTTTAAGTTGATCATTTGGAAAAGTGGCAGAAGGCAGATTTGTCCAATGAATCATATGTTGAACTGCATCCCAATCATCACAAATACTGCAGAAAACCCATTAGAACCCACATGGAACCAAGATTCTCACAGAAATCAGTTAAGTTTGGTGAAGAAAAAATCATGGTTTGGGGTTACATTCAGTATGGGGCGTGCGAGTGATCTGCAGAGTGGATGGCAACATCAACAGCCTGACGTATTAAGACATTTGTGCTGCCCATTACATTGCAAACCACAGGAGAAGGTAAATTTTTCAGCAGGATAGCACTTCTCATATTTCAGCCTCCACATAAAATTTCCTGAAAGCAAAAATGGTCACGGTGCTCCAGGATTGGCCAGCCCAGTTACCAGGAATGAACATTATTGAGCATTTCTGGGGTAAGATGGAGGAGGCATTGAAGATGAATCCAAAGAATCTTGTTAAACTCTGGGAATCCTGCAAGAACGCTTACTTTGTCATTCCTGATGACTTTATTAATAAGTTATTTGAGTCATTGCAGAGATGTATGGATGCAGTCCTCCATGCTCACAGGAGTCATACACAATATAAATTATTTGTTCACTGCACCATGACTCTATATTTTATACTGTACATTACTTCTGTTAAGTGACTAGACTAGACTAGACTAGACTAGATTAAACTAGACTGTTAAGTGACGAGACAAGACTTTTGCCTAAGCAAAGTCAGACCTTAATGTCCTAATTGAATAATTAAAAATCAAGACAAGATCATATTTGATTTTGGTAAAACAATAATCAGCGTAATCTAGAGGCTTTTGCCTTTCATATAAGCCCTTCTGAAACCAAATGATCAACTAAAAGTCAAGTTATTATTTATTGTTCCTAAAACTTTGAGTTAGTGTAGAGTTAGAACTGGTAAATGCTACTGATAGATTTTAAAGACAACTAATTATGTGCACCAAATTAGTCTCTGTAGCAATTTTTTAACAAAAACAATAGCAAAATACATCTGAAATATACTAACAAAACATGCAAAGTAAAACGTTAACATGTTTTAAAAAGAGTGTCTTGTTTAAGTTGTGACCATGAGTGATGGGGACAGTACCGTAACAAAACAAAACACTTGTTGCATTGTCTTAATATAATGATCTCCCATACAATAGTTTTGAGCTGCTCGCCATTAAAAAGTTATGTAAAAAATGGGGAGGGGGACATTTCATTTTAGTGGTTTAATCCTGTGTGTAGTCAACAAATGACCTTACAAAAACACATTCCCCCTGTTTCACAAACAAGGTTTAAGGCTAGTCTTGGATTAAATTGCATGTTTGAGCTCTGAAAATAACTGAAAATAACTTAGAGTGAGATGTTTTAAAATATGGCAGTGTCATTTTTTGTCTCTTATGCACACCAGTAATGTTTTTTTCTAAGGCCATTTTTATAAATGTGATTTTAATAGCCTAATTTAACTAAGGTCTAGTACTGGCTTAAGCTAAGCCTGGTTTGTGAAACTGGGCCTTTATGTCTGACTCTCCCAAACCCTTCAGTCTGTCTGTTTCATGTAAGGAGTTGAAATGTCTTGCATAAGATTAGTTTTAAAGTAGTATTTTTTGGTAAAGACTAGTACACTTGACATACACTTTTAAAAATGCTTTCTTAAGGAGCCTCAAATCTGCCTCATTTACTGATGTGTTTAATAATGACTTGTTTTCAATAAAATGATTAAGTTATCTTATTTTAAGGACACAGCAAATTGAAAAAAGCACATCAAAGCTACAACCGCTTGTAGTAAACACTTTCAGTTTGTATGCTGTGCATGTCTCATATAAAGGATGCTTTTGTTCAGCAGTGCAAAATGTCAACCCATAAAGTTTTGCTAGGCTAGAAAAAAAAGATGGACCAAGCAGACATGTCTCTCTGTCCATGACAATGAAAAACAACCTCGCTGCGCAAATGCTGCTACCACCATACTTCATCTTTTGAATTATATTATGCAGGTGATGACTGATGTTGGGTTTCTTCCACACCTGATGCTTGGGGGTCCATGGGGCCAGGAAATCTTGTTTCTCATCATCTGAGTTCTTGAGTTTTTTTTTCTTTTAAGTTCCAAGCAGGTTTTCATGAGTTTTCATTGAGGAAACTTGAGTCTGGCCACTCTGCCATAGCCCCCATATTTGTAGAATGTAGAAGTGATGTTTGTCATTTTGTAAGTTTCCACCATGTCAAAATATGATCATGGAAGTCAATCAGTGATCGTTCTGGTATGCAGCTCATTCGGATTCTGTCAGCCTGGTTAGCGCTGCTCAGCTCACACTGACAGTAAGTTCCTTCCACGGGTGTGTATTTAAGCAATTACCCCCTCGCGAGAGAAGATTGTTATCCTCCTGGTGAAGGATACAATCGAGCCGGTCCCTCCAGCTGAGATGAAGAGTGGGTTTAGGCCCCCGTTCATCGTACAAAGAGAGCGGTGGGTTATACTAATCCTATTTGTGCATTTTGATCTATCATCTGTTCAGGATGCTGATCAAGATGCTCATGCAGAAACGCATCCCCCAGTGTGTCCTACCTTGGGATTTATTGCAGCTATAGACCTGAAGGATGGTTACTCCATGTCTTGCTCTGTCCCTCCTTATACCGTGATTTTTCCGGTGTGCGACAGGGGACGAACATGGTAGAAAACAGTCCTTCCATTTGGGCTCTCACTGTTTCCATGCGCGGAGGATGCCCTGTGCTTCTTCGGCGCACACACATCTGCATTTTTGATTATTTATTGATTGGTTTATTTATTTTTTCAGGTCTTTGAGCTAGTTGATTATGCACAGGGACCTGGTGCTTCCGGACTCACACTCCTCGTGATTGCCCTCACTGATGAATTCCCCAGAAGAAGCACTTCATTTTTTTTTCTGGGATGGGCACCCTCTGGCCTCTATGCAGGGTTCTGGAACCTCCTTGGATGGTTTCTAGACAGAGCGCGGAAGACTTAGGTGACCTATCAGTGCAAAAACACCAAGGGTTAGGATTTTGTGGCATTTTTGGTCAGTGAACTGTGCCAGGAATTTGGATCGACCTACTCTCACATTTACCTGAGCCCCGGTTCAGCTTGTGCAAAGGTTTCTACCACCCTTTTTAGCATTAGGTAGTGAGCCTGCATGCACTGCCTGTAGTGGAAGCAGACCCAGCCCTTTCATTGCTATGTCCGTGCACTGCGCTTAACGTGACACATTGAGCATACGTCTTTAAGCAGCTCTTTTCTGTTATGATCCACAGAAGGGAAGTGCTGTATCAAAGCAGAGATTTTGTTATGGTTTTTGTTTGAGGTATAGTTATGTCGTCGCCCTTGCTTCATGTGCCAGGGCAAGCTGTGTCCCCCGGGAGAGAAAGCACACTTATAATATAATAGTAATAGGGCGGTGCCTTCTTTTCTGCGTCAGTACGCAGTGCCTCTTAACAGATCATCTAGAGCTTCGGCCTGGGTGACACCTAACACATTCATGAAATTTATAATCCTTGAGTGAGGTCGGTTTCCTCTCAATTACTGGGTTACTCTAGTCAATCGGGACGAAATTAAAAATGCTTGCTGCGCCATGCTCCCTAACCCGGAGATACGTGCGCTTTTTTATTCTACTAGTAAATTTCAAGCTTGGCAAACCCTAGAGAATTCCTTCAAGACCCATATGAAGGGGAATGTTCTGGTTATGTCCGTAACCCACGTTCCCCAAATAGGGAAAGGAGACATGTGTCTCCAATGCCACAGCACATGAGTCTCCAGCTGTTAACTGAGTGATCGCTCGTCAGCAGGCAAATTCTAGTGAGCTCACTCCACAGCAGACTGATATAGCGCTAATGTCTCATCGGGATCAGCTGTGGAACTGAGCTCCGCCAACTCATTTGGCATTAATTGGCCTGTTCCCCTTCGAGAGGGGGAACTTCAATGCTATGTGGAAAAACTTCCACTATGGGGATTTCGTTTAGAAAGCCAATTGTCTGAAAGAGTATGTAAACAGGCCAATGCAATGCCAATGAGTTGGCAGCTTCAGCTTGCGCACCTGATGCTTGTTGCAATTAATTTGGTTATAAGAGCACAGTGCGAGCAAAGCCAAATCATCCTTTTTGCTTCAGAGACTACACAGCCTTCTGAGAGAGTCGATGAGGGTTCTTTCAGCCGATTTTCCAAGAAATCTGCAAGAGAGAGTGAACGAGAGCGGTCTCCTGATCCAGAGTGTGGTACATACGGCGGCAGATGGTTGAGCTGGGTTTCTCCCTTGCCCGGCGTTCTTTGGGTCCAGTCCTCCACGAGCGGTTTGTATAGTTGCACTTTCACCTAAAAGAGCAACACGGTCATGCAGTGCATCTTTTTCATGATGTCGCTCCGACTGTGCGTTTTTGGATGGGGTGGTTTCCTGTCCCCGGATGATGGGCACGAGCGCTGCATTGCATGTCTGGGGGTCCAGCATGCAGAAATGGGCACGAGCGCTGCATTGCATGTCTGGGGGTCCAGCATGCAGTGCTGTGCTCGCGGGCAGTTCATGTCGCCACTGCGATGGCATGTCTGTTGCGCATTTGAGATTGCGGCTAGCACTTGCAAAAGGGCAAACCACCCCAGCTGTCCCCTGCACTGCAGTGGCCACTCGGGCAGATCTGAAGGTTCCAGTGGGAGACTATCCGCCGCCCCCAGGCCTGCGGACCTCCCGCTCCTCCAAGCGCTCCATTTAAGCTTTGAGCGGAGGAAGCGATCCGTCTAACCAGATGGTAGCCCTCTCGCTCAATGACACCGGGGACTAGACGTCCACTGCTGCATCGGAGGGTGGGCTTTCATTATCCGACGAGGATCCAGACCCGCTTCCCCCCTTCGGGCAGGTGAGCGATGTCATGGATCTCAGGGACAGGGCACCATCTGGCTCCTTCGCGCCGTCATCTTTGGAAGCTCCACGTGTGGTCCTTAGATGCGAGGATGACTTAGGTAACCTAGCAATTGTGGTGGTTGATACCACCACTCAGGCTAGAGCCCCTTCGACGAAGTGCGCATACGCCCTGAAGTGGAGTCTATTCACTGAATAGTGTGTCTCTCGCAAATAGTGTGTCTCTCGCAAAGAAGTTGCGAGATCAGCGTTGTGCTTTCTTTCCTTCAAGAGAAGCTGGAGAGCAGGCTGTCGCACTCCACACTCAAGGTTTACGCAGCACCGCGGGAAGGCATAACCTCATAATCCGGTTCCTCAGACGTGCTAGGCGAATTAATCCACCCCGCCCCCCTCTCATGCCCTCTTGGGATCTTGCCCTCGTTCTCACATCATGCGTACAGATCCATTCGAACCACTCGACTCAGTATCTTTAAGATTTCTGTCCCTGAAGACAGCTCTGCTGGTCGCGTTGGCTTCTATCAAGAGGGTTGGGGACTTGGAGGCATTTTCGGTCAGTGACTCGTGCCTGCAATTCGGGCCGGCTTATTCTCATGTTGTCCTGAGACCCCACCCTGGATATGTGCCCAATGTTCCTACCACACCATTTAAGGACCATGTAGTGAGCCTGCAAGCGCTGCCCCGGAGAAGGCAGACCCAGCTCCTTCATTAGTTTGTCCAGTTCGCGTTTTGCAAATCTATCTGGACCGCACTCGGAGCTTTAGATCATCTGAGCAGCTCTTCATCTGTTATGGTGGTCGGCAGAAGGGAAGTGCCGTGTCTAAACAGAGATTGGCCCACTGATTAGTGGATGCCATTTCACTCGCTTACCAGGGCCAGGGCGAGCTGTGTCCCTCTGGAGTTCGAGCGGACTCCACTCGGAGCATTGCATCCTATTGGGCGCATGCACGCGGCGCCTCTCTAACAAACATCTGTAGAGCTGCGGGCTGGGCAACACCTGACACATTTGCAAGGTTTTATAATCTGTGAGAGGAGCCGGTTTCCTCAAGGGTATTAGGTAACCTTTGGTGATTGGCGAAACAACTTAGTAAAGGTGTTGTAACATGCTTGCTGCGGCACTCTCCCTAACACGGAGATACGTGCGTTCATTTACTCTGTCAGTAAGTTCCCTGCTGGCGAACCCTGCAGAGATTCCTTTGAGGCCCCCAGCATCTTACTCAATGGAGGAGTCAGATGCTGGCCCGTTACGTTGTAGGTCTGCCCACTGGTCAGCCCGCGTTCTGGGTATAGGTGCCCGCTATGTGCGATCCCCACTAGGCTATCCCATATGCTTATACACAGGCGGACCCGTGTCTTCCCTCACCGCTAACCATCATATATTCATATACGTACTCCCCTTCTCAGGGCTAGCCCATATGCTCTCTTGCCACTAGTCTCCCCACTTAGGTAGCAGGTGGCCTGCTATATAAAAGCATAATTTACATTACGTCTCCAAAGCTTGTGAAAACAAAAATATATAGCATAAGTTAATGCTTTTAATTTATAGTAGGTTATTTATTAAGAAATTAATCTGTACTGTAGGACTATATGACATGGTCTTGTTGGTTAGAACATTTCTGCAATGGTTTGAATGTGTCAAATTGTAAGTAGTTGTTTAAAAATATATATAAAAAATATCCTACTTAATAATAATAAAATTAATAATAATAATAATAAATTAATAATTATTATTATTATTATTATAAGGTAGGATTTTTTCTTTTCTTTATAAATTTATAAATTGCCTACACTCTCAGAAATAAAGGTATGTGAATTGTCACTTCCTGATTATCTGGTGCCAAATATTAGCAGTTTTCTGCGGTAGGAAAAGCTGCATGAATCTTTTCTTCATTTAATAAATGACTTGTGCCTCAGAAGGCAATCCTGATAGGCAGTTAAGGAGTTTTATCCCTTATAACAAAATCACATTACCTTTTTTAATGCGCATACTGGAATTTGTACGAGAAAAGTGTTTCCATCGTAGTTTATGAGCATCTTTTCTTATCGAATATAAAGTTGATCCTACTCAGTTATGCAAATTTTCTAAATTTATGCGCATCTTGGCGTTTCCATCAACCGTTTTCTTAATGCACACATCCAAATTGCACATAAAAATAGGTGGATGGAAATGTAGCTACATTCACCAGCGATCTAGCTACTGCGGATTGCTTGAGAACTACAAATCTGCCACCAGATCTCCTGATCTCCTGTGATCACACACACACACACACACACACACACACACACACACACACACACACACACACACACACTTATT